>CABEGB010000942.1:133954-295137 GCA_901521435.1 Crematogaster levior | reverse complement strand
TCAAAAACAATAATAATACGGTGTCTTTCATCAATCAAATAAAGTTTGTATTTATCGATGAAATTATCGATGAAATTTTATTATAAATATTAACATCCATCCCCATCAAGGCAGATTAACTTTGATCTTGAAGTTGAATTTACTTTCTTAATTCTTAAAATTGGAAAAAGAAAAGTAAAGTGAAAAGTAAATCAAACCTATAAACAACCTCGAGTTAATCTACAGTAGAAATGAATGTAAATCTCTAGACGCGCAGTACCTATCTAAGCCTCGATGTATACGGACGTCAAGGTTTATTGAAAAAGATAACGGAAAATAATAATAAGAGGCGGGAAGAATTTTTAATCGAGGAATCCCCCTGCGTCGTACCGGTCTGTCGAGATAGTCACGTGGGTCGGGCGCGCGCGCGACTGCGTATGCGCGCAGAAATTCCGCGATCTGGGGAACGTTGCGGAGTGAGCGCGTCTGCTAATATCAACGGTGTTGCGCATGCCTAGAATCTTCTCCCACCATCCGCGAGGGGGCGGAGGGGGGAACTCGGTCGCTGTGTCGTTACTCGCGCGTGGAACTCCGGAACTCGGGCATTCTTTCTCGTGGAAAACGTGCGTGCGGGCGTGCGTACCGACGACAGAGGAAGCTCGCTGGAACATGTGACGGTGTGCTTATCGCGTGTGCGTGTGTGTTTGTCTGTGTGTGTGTGTGTGCACGATCGAAATCCAGTGAATCGTGCGTGCCGCCGGTAATACGAGGAAAGAGAACGAACGGAGAATCGAGACGACGCTCGGCCGCGAGACGAACGGACAGACGGACGGACGGACGGAGGAACGAACGAACGGGAGGGTGGGCGGACAAGCGGACGCTCGGCCGGGTCGACTGAGTGCACGCGTTCACATTGACTTTGTACGTATGCGATTATGCACAATGCGTGCGCGCCATATCGACGAGAGACGGCAGTGAGAGTGGTGAGAGAGCGCATCGCGCGTCTCGCCGTGTGACACAAAGTGCGTGAAGCGAATCGCGGTGACGTGTGAAGTGAGGCGCGGAAGCAGGGGGGAGGAAGAAGAAGAAAAAAAAAAACGATCGTCGTCACCATCAACGGCGGCGCGTCTCGCATCTCATCGTACACGGTCGCTTTGCGTACCGTGTCGCGAGGAGGGAGACGACGTACGCTCGGAGAAGAGGAGGAGGAGGAGAGGAGGCAGAATCAGCTCGTCTCGCATGTCGGCTGAACCGCCACGCGAATTCGCATCAGCCCTAATCGACACCGTAGGTACGTATCGCTAAGGGCCACACGGGGCGTTATCGTGACACGAGAGGGGGGGAGCAAGGAGAGGGGTCCATAGAAAGGTTCAAGATGGTCCACCGACTGGGAAAGACAGTGAAGTTTTTTTTCCCGATGGACAGATGCGGAAGCCTTTTGTGCCGCAGGGCCGTATTTATTTCTCCGGGATCTCAGGCGTAACGTTATCGGGGAATTCCACGCGGGATGTTATTTTGGAAAAACAAAAACAAACGTGTTTAATGTATAAATACACGATGAGAGGCATTTTGTTATCGGGCGCACTTATGATCACAAACTTTTTATTGCTGTCGCACAGCGCAATATTCGATGTGTAGATATGGGTTACTAATGGACTGCATGTTTTATGACAAAATTGAACCGAATATTTCTTTGCGCGTAGTTTAATTCATCACGTTGGTGCAAAATTTGAAATATTCAGTAAACGTAGGCGCGGTTCTTTCATTTCGCCTGTTTAATTTGTAAACAAGACGAGTAAAACTGTTTTTTGTCTTAATTGTCTCTAATAATTTCAAATGACATATGACACGTTTGCGTTGTTTTGTACATTTTTGTCGTACAACTTAATTAAAAATTGCTTTAAAAGAATAACGGGCTTTTAGACACGCAATATTTTCACATATTTATACATATATGTACCCGGTATGTTATCTCAAGTTGACGTCATTAAAAATAAGTAATGTTAAAATAAGTATGTGTAATTAACATTTTCTATTTACAATTTCTATCAATTAGATTTGAAATCTTTACGAGTTATATTTAGTTCGTTCACGAGTTAGCCTTGATCTCAAGAATCAAATGCACAAACTATATATAGTAATTTGTCAAACTTGATGACTGACTTACTGTGATACTTGTTAAACGCCGTTGTCGATGACACATAGAATAACTGTTTATAGATGCATAACAAAGGATAATTAAAGATAAATTAAAGATTAACGTAACTAACGTTTCAAACAGTAGATACAAAAATTACAACAAATTGTATAATTATGTGTCACCATATCTCTCTTTTAGTTTTTCTTTCTTTTTTACTTCCCAAATTCGTCGCCGTAATTGTTGATATTATTTCAGTTTCGAAAAATGCGAATAAATTGAACGCTTTATTTTGCATTTAACTTCCCCGAGTAATTAGTAATTCTGCAAGAACAAAAAAACGGCAATATATGTATGTATTCCTTACTTACATTGATAATTTGGCACCGTTACGAATACGTGTTTACGCTTTTGATGATTACTTGAATGCTAATATTTCTCAATGCGGTATTAGTTGCATACATAATTGCGGTGACGTATTTCCATTTAGTGAAACGTAAACTGGATGGCACCGTTAAATTCTTCAAATTAATTAGTATAATTTATTTAAATCTCTCGGTATCTGTCCATTGTTCCTTTGTTCATGAATGTTCATTTTGCGCTCCAATCTGAGCCGTAAGATTTTTGTGATTACAAACATATCTATTTATATACTACATTTGGCAGAGATAAATACGGTCCCATTTCTGTAATCATATCTTGTAGCATATCTTTCGAAGGATCGTGGACTATCTGTCAAGCATCTGGAACTTCGGTTTCTCTCTCCTGAGTAAACAGTCTTTGATTATTTCCTCCTTATATCTCTTTCCTGGAACTGTTTGTTCGAATTTTGGCCTTTCGAGAATCTGTTTCTCTTTGGCGTGTAAACACAGTTCGGTATTTCCAATTCCAACGTAATCGTGTTTCAGAAATCGAAAAATATCGGCGAATTCGTCGGCGTTATCGTAGTAGCTACATCTACGCGTAGATCGTGTTTAAACCCATTTTTTTTTTTTCGTTTTCCGAGGAGAGGAGGGAAATGATTTTTGCGCGACGCGCAAACAATGACTTCGTAATATTCGCGAACGAGGACGCGAATTGATTCGGTGCATGCTGATCGGCGAAAGTCCGGGAGGAAACCTGCATATTCGCGCGAATTGCACGCGACAAGGAAATACGCGGAGAACCGTCGTTTTCCAGTTGAATGAGCTCGCAATTCGTCTCCGACGAAATTCGCGATCCAGCGTGAAGTTGGTTCTCTATCATTTCTTTCTAGCGTTTGTCGACGATAAGGACGATAAGGACGACTTAACCTATTTTTAAATACGATCGATTTAGCGTGCCGTCGCGCTCATTTTTTTCCCCAGATGTCGATAGAAAGGAGACGTTAGACAACCGAATTAGCGCGTCTTCCTCGCCACGTGGCAGACAAACGTGGCGGACGGTCTCTCCTTCGCGCGTCCGTGGCAATCCGAAGTCTCGCGATCTTTTTTTTTCGATCGTGATAACGGCGCGCTAAATTTACAGTCGAACGTCGGCCGTCGATCGCTATCGGGGATCTTCGCGGCAAACTTCGCGTCGTCGGCACCGCGGCGGAGCGGTTTCCCAGCCTGACCCGGCTCGGGCGCGCGAAATGACATAACTTCGCGCTGCACGCGAGAAGTGGCATACCTACTTGCGCGTGCGGAAAGTTTAGAAACCCCTTCGGGATACGTGTACGCGGCGCGTCACGTGACGCCGTGCGCCTACGAGGTGAGGTGAGGTGAAGCGCGAAGGGGGGGAATCTGAGACAAAGTAAACGACTATTTTTCATCGGTCGCGCGTATGGAAACCTGGATGAGAGGTCCACGTGCGAAAAAGACGACTTGGCGAACGTTGCAGGCATTCGGAGGACCGTCGCTATCGAATATCTCGTCGCGTTCGCGTGCGGCGCGTGGTGTAGGCTCGCCTGGCTCGAGGCACGCGTTTGATCCCTCCACGCAAAATGACGATCATCCGCGCGAGAAAAGGCGGCCGGCCGAAAAACGTCGCGAGCCCTTCGTATCGGCGACGGTCGCTGCCGCTGCAGCCGGCAGTGGGGACCCTGCCGTCGAAAAATCGATTTCCCGTAGGGCATAAGGGCGCGCGAGCGACCGGGAGGGCGGCGGTGGGGGAGGGGGAGACACGTACGGAGACGAAATTCGGGAAAACCCGCAAGGGGGTGCGAAAGGGAGATCATGGGAGGGGGCGATGGACTGATACGTCGAGAGAGTGTGTGTATGTGTGAAAGAGTGAGAGAGAGAGAGAGAGAATGTGCGAGCGATGGAAATGAAGATGGAGAGAAAGAGAGAAATTGGTTTCTAGCCCGTTCCCGATGCGGCCGCGTGTGGGTGAGCGGCTAGCGTGCCGCGGTCATAGTAGGGGTGAGAGGAGAAATAATTAATGTGCGACCATTCCTCTCCCCGCGCGCGCCGCGCACCCCCCTCGTCCCCGCCCCTCCCGCGCTCCCTCGCCTACCCTCCCCCTCCCCTCGGCCGACCTACCTACTCCGCGGGTCTTGTACCGCTACGCTTAGCTGCCATTGTGTCGGGGACGCCACTTCCGAGGCATCAAATTTAATTCTTCAATTGCGACGAGAGAGAAAGAGAGAAAGAGGCAGTGGGAAAAGGAGTGCGTGCCCGTGTGTATGTGTGTGCGTGTGTGCGCGCTCTGCCGAAAAATAGTAGCAGGCGCGCGCGATCCGCGAGTGGATACGCCGGTGGTCCGGATACCGATACGTGGCCCATGTCACTTATCAGCGACGACGACGACGTCGTCCTCGTCGCGGAGAGTAGAACGCGCGCGTCTCGTCCTCGCTCTCCGAAAACTCGCCCCACCGATGCGCGCTACCGATTCTCTTTAAACTCCCGTGGAAGTTAGGTTAGGACAGTTACTTCCGCAGGTATTGGCCGATCGCCCGTCCCGTTCTCCCTCCTTGTCTTTTTTTCTTTTACTCCCCCCTCCCTCCCGCTCTCCCCCTCCTCCCTCTCTCTCTCCGTGCCTCACGCTAGTGGCGTCGTCTCCCGTCACGGATGTTCCTCGGTTTCGCGCGTCGTCGTACGGGATCTCGCCGTGGCCGCTGATCTTCTCGCCGTCCGAGCGTGTGACGTTTCACGGTTCTCTCGCGTCACTCGGCACAATATCGGTCGGTCCGCCGGAGGATTTTCGGCGGCCGCGGGGACAGCGGGCGCGGAGCGAGAATGCACGCAGGAGAGATTCGGTAACCCAGTTGTATGCCAACGCGAGTAGCAGCGCGTAAACGCGCCTGTGCGTGTGCGTATGCGTGCGCGTGTTTCCCCCCGCGGCTCAGCGTAGCCCGGTGTATACCGCGCGCGGGTTTCTCTGGCGCGCGCGGCGGAGACCGCCGCGAGATTAACGTCGTGGCTCGCTTCCTCGCAGCGCGCGTTTTCAAACGGGCATAACACAATAGCTCCCATTGCCCTCTTCCGCTCCTTCTCCCGCGAATCAAATGTCCCCGTGTTGATCGGCTTCACGCGTGCATTTGTAATTGCAGAGTGACCACGGTCGAAAGAATGGAGGCCATGGATGCGGACGGTGATGCAGTAGTGGATTTGAGCATCAGGTAAAGTGTTCCACATGTCTGGAGCTCATCATACTTTTGACTTATAATGAGAAATAAAAGAAGAGCAACGGGGTAGCTCGCGCTTGTTCCCTGTTGGTGATCTCACTTCAAATTGTACAATTTCAAAATGTTGAAATAGGAGGTAATATGTATGGCAATGGTAATTAATGATAATACTGCCTTTTATCCAGACGAGTTTCTTATCAGTATTAGGTTTCTTATCACTGTGTGATGGACGGAGAAGTAGGTTGTTGTTACTTCTTAACTTACACTTAACATACACTTGAATATGCTTAAAACGGTAGAACTTTCTTATTTATGCTGCATAATAACAAAATTATTTATGCGACAGGTTCCCTAATTCTTTATAATACGTGTTCTTTCAGCAGCAGTGGTAGGCGCAACTCCCCGTCGCTTTCCATGAACCTTTCTGGTGACACCCCGTTAGACTTGGGGATTCACTTTTCCACTGGTCCCAGTTTGGAGAACAACATGCCAGAAGCACGTAATATACAGAATGCGACTCGCGGCATCTTCTCTCCTAAACGATCACATGGGGACGAACGTAAACCACGTCGTAATCTTAGACCTAGAATCGAAAGGAGCTATGCCGAGAGTCCCGACGAACCTAGAATAAATGGATACGTAAATGGAAATGCATCAGACAGCGATGAAGGTTGTTATGTATCTTTTTTTGCTTTATTATTAAAAAATTGAGAATAATTTATGAACTTTTACCACAATATCGCATCGCATTTCATTACGCTGAATGCTTAAACAGGTGACATGCCTCCGATGTTGCCTCCAATCATCAAGGAACTGTCATCCGATGAGTTGGCTGAACGCGAAAGAATGCTTAGAAAATATAGAGAGGAACTCAAATCGGAAGAAATGAAACTAGTACTTTTGAAGAAGCTGCGTCAATCTCAACAACTGAAAGAAAACATTGCGTCTGCGCCCAAGGTTCTCAGCAAATTACCACCACCAGTAACAGCGCAGCAGGTGCCTCATAGGTAAAACTTTGTAATAATATCATTTTACAAAATGTAACTTTTAAATATTGTTATATCAGTCAAAATGAATGTTTTCTTTATTATAGAGCTGGAAAAGCGCCTCCGTCTTTACTTAAGGGTCAGCCTCCACCGCAGAGCAGAAGTAGTAGTTTACATGCTCCACCACCTGGCATGGTACTACCTCCTACTGCCGGTCGAAATACCATTCCAAGTACAGGTGGAATGCCTCCAAACATGGTGATACCGCAACCACCTCATCCTAGAGGAAGACCACCTAGTGTAGCAGCGACAACTGTCTCAAGTTATCATGCGCCAACAGATAGAACGGAGAGGTCTACGAAGGATCCAACACCGGCTCCCGCGCATCAAGTAAGTAAGGTATAGCATCACATTTTATTATTTTTGTCGCTTTACATAGTTGTAACTTTAGTCTTATGTAAACATTAAGAATATAAATCAATAAGACTGTTGAAATCTTCTTTATGGAATAATTTTAAGAACTAACACTTTCACTGCTAATATATTACTCATGATCGCAATACAATACATTATAAGTGATCGTTGCGCAAACATTGGCCTGGCTGTGAAAGTGTTAAATGATTCTCTAATTGTGAACAACGTATGTAATCCATTATTGTGTTTTTCTAAACACAAAGCTGCTTGCTGGAGCGCAAGAAAATAAAACCACCACATCCTTAAGCACACCTGTGATTTCGGAACAGGTATATTTTATTCGTCGATCAATGTGTAATGTCTCTTCTATATTCTGTAAAGGCTACTTTATTTTTTTTTATATTGATTATGATGTTTTAAGCTTTATCTTCTGGCCTTTTTGTTTCTAACGATTCTTTATTTTGTTAGTGAAGCTATATACAGACAAATCTAGTATTTAAGTCTTTATTAATGCTTAGTACAAATTAACATGCAGTACTGTTAAACTTTTACTAACATATTAATTTTTTAAATACAATTATATGTGTGTGAATATATATATATATATATATATATATATATATATATATATGAAGAGAGAAATATACATATATTGCATAAAACAAATACCACATGTTTGGGAATCATAAACCGTTAATAAACGTTTTGCTGCGCGAGATCATATTAACGAGTTATGACGTATTTCTGACTACTATACCATACCATGAAAAGTTTAAGTACAGCAGCCGATTTCCACATGTTTGGGAACCATGCATATAACAAATACATCATAGTTTAATTTGCATGTTATTAAAAATTTATATTTTGATGTATATTTATATATACATTATACAAACACGCACATAAGAAAGAATTATATTTTACTTCTTATTTTATGTTCTTCTATTTATTTAAGTTTGTCTTTTGTGTTATTGGAATATTAACTATAAAGAAAAATTTATTACATCAAATAATATTTATTTTATATTTTTGATAATAGGAAAGAACATCGCGAGACGAGACGCCTGCTCAACGTCAAGCAGCTGCAAAAATGGCTCTAAGAAAACAGCTCGAGAAAACATTATTGCAAATACCACCACCAAAACCGCCGCCTCCGGAGATGCACTTTGTACCGAATCCCTCCAATACGGAATTCATATATTTGGTCGGTTTGGAACACGTGGTCGATTTTATAACGAAGGAACCAGCTATACCGCCACCTCCTGAACCATTTGAGTGCTCACAGTGCAAAACAGATTTTACACCCGTTTGGAAATGGGAAAAACCTATGCCTGGTGGTAAGAAGGACAGTCCTAGAGGGCAACATGCAACTTTCCAACGACCATCAGCGGGTCGTGATCCAAGAGTTATATGTGAGCATTGCGTTACGACTAACGTGAAGAAAGCATTGAAAGCAGAGCACACCAATCGGTAGGTTTTTACTTACATAAAATGTCAATAATGCAAGAATAAAAGTAAATCTCATTTTCTTAATTTTTTAAAATTATTATTACTATAAATTAACCCTTTGCACTCCGAATTATATTTCATTATATTTCATCTATTGGTTTGGACTTGAAAAAATGTCAAGTGAGACTCGACAAAAGAGTTCCTGAGATAAAAACTGATGTCGAGTCACACTCGACATAGGAGTGCAAAGGGTTAATTGTGTGTGGAAAATTTAATATGTGTATATTACTTATAATAATGTGCTCTTTTAGCTAAGTGATAATTGAAAATTTTAATATATTTCTGCAAAACAAATATAAATGATATTATTTTCGCGTCTAATGGATTTTATTGGGTTACAGATTAAAAACTGCTTTCGTAAAAGCGCTACAGCAAGAACAGGAGATAGAGCAAAGGCTAGCGCAGGCTGCATGTCCAAGTCCAGATCCTCCCGCTCCGAAACCAGTTCCTAAAGCAGCAACTCCTACAAGAAGAGTGGCTACACCTCCTGCACCTCCCCCGCAGGTACCTCCGGCACCTACGTTGACGCCGACACCTCCTGCGCCGAAGATGCAAGAGCATCCCTTGATGAAACTGGCCGAGAGCGGGAAGTTCAATCCGCATCATGCAGCTGCTGCAGCAGCTTTGCAACAACAATTGCTCAGAGGTGAGCAAAGATGTATATCATATCTGCAAAATCTTGAGTGAAAACTACTTATTTTTAACTTATCTGTCGTTATTGTTGCAGAGTTAGCGAAGAATCCAGTAACCGGTTTACCACCGCATCAACCTCTTCCTGCTCACATGATGCCGCATTTTACCTCGATATTGTATCCCTATCAATTAGCAATGGCTGCTGGTGGCAAAGGCCTCGTAGAATTACAACGACAAGCAGCGGATCTTCAACGTCAATATCTACTTGACATGATTCCGTCACAGACATCTCAAGCGCAAGGCAATCAAGCACCACCAAGAGCCCATCCACATAATTGGAAAACGTAACCGGACGCATTTAATGGATGATGTAGCGATAAATGCGAATAACAGTGAACGTGTATAACGGGAAACAGAAAAGCTAAGGAGGATCTAGTAAGGTGTGCAGTAATTCTGTGCGTCTGAATGTTACACTATGCCAATCGCAACGTTAGTGTCTCAGTTAAGGTGAAGCTCAACTTGAAGTATGGAAGATTGACATTCGTTAGTATTGTATAAAGAATAATTAATCGTTGTGAATATGTCAATTGACGTGTACGTTTACGACTTTATTGTTATCTAAGGGATAAAGGTTTTATTTCCGTCACTAAAACACACACTTAACGTCTGAGTTGGGATACAAAATCACGTCGCGTCTATAAGTAATTAATTCATTGTTTAACGGAGACCAATAGAACTTTCCCGAATTGGAAATGTCGTTCGTTTCCTTTTTCTCGACATATACCTTTCCTTATATACATATACGCGTTATTATTTCGAATAACGTTATTCACTGAACAACTGATAACTATATATAAATAATAATTTATAAGCGTATCGACAAGCATATTATAATACTGAATGCAATTGCTTGGATTATGAACACCGAGTTGTCTAACTAGACGCGAATGAGCGATCATCTTGCTCATACTTCGCTTATACCATGTTTGTTCTTTGTCTATATCATATTTTTTTGTTATTATTATTAATGAATATTATTATTAATCAAATTATATTGTCTACTTGTGCACAAATGTTGTACATTTGTGCAAGATTCTACTGTATTTCTTTGTTACCTTTCTCGTGGTCTGCAATTTATTCATAAGGAATATAACATCTAACATGGATGGAACGTAAAGTAAAAATGCTCGCTCGCTCGCGTAATGATATCATAAGTTAGACAACTCTGTTAAACAACATAATATAAAGAACCAAATAGACATTTGCAAGGCACTAAATAAATCAATAATAAGTGTAAAATGACCGCGAATTGGATTATTAAAAATAATAGAGATCGCGGAAAAAAAGCACGAGTAAGGTGAACGAAGTTGATGGAAAGGATCTTTTTAGGCCCTTAGATAGTTAAGACGATTTTTTGCCGCTGATTCCAACGATTTTTGCGATCATCGGCAGTACCTGTACTATGTGTATATCTCATTATTTTCTCCGAACTGTATTTTTAAGGCGAGTTTAACGCAAGATAGAGCTGTAGCTACATGCGAGGAAAAAGGAAAAAAAATGACGTTTGTAAGAAAATGCGTATGAATGATGATAAACCAGCACACGTGAGATGTATAGCAATCTTTTTCGCTCTTGACACACGGCGGAGTATGCATCGGCGAGTTTCTAATGGAGAGCGACACGAGTGTTATTCGCACAAATGTGATTTTCTTGTACGTTAAGGCGTACGTTAAATTGGGCTCGTGTCACAGAGAATATGCACTCGAGCGATGTATACACGACTTAACTTGGACTTTTCTTGTACGTTAAAAATGAGATTCAGATGAATCTGTAATGGTAATCGGGATTCGAGTTAACGCAGCGCGATTAATTTTCATGTCACATTCGATGTAAAAGTATTTAAAGAAACTTACTAGAGGAGATACGTAATCGAGATTTTTGCGAATTGTTACAACACGGCGACCGCCGGATTTTTACAACGTCCTCTACGAGTCTGCACTTGAACGAGTTAAAAAGTATCCGGCACTTGTCCCCAATAATACCAGTCCTTCCCTCCTTCCTCCTCCACTAATAGTCTGATTTAATTAATTCTGGGCTAACCGATCTTGGTCTCATACATTTCCGAATCAATTAAATATATAGTACTATAGTCTTGATATTTCTCGGTATATGATACAACTTAATAAACTAAAATAGCGCATAATCATCTCTCTTTGTACTACGTGATAGATTTTGAACTCGTACTTGATATACATGTACACCATAATAAGTCTACGATCGCATAATAGATCAAGATCTGTGTTTTTTGTGTAAGAGAAAATGTAATAATATGTCGTCAACTAATTACCGTTATCGGGGCACTACCGTCGTCGTCGTCGTCGTTGTCGTCGTTATCCTAAAATGAGATCCGGAAGCGAAAGAAATAGAATGACAACATGAAAGAGGAGAGATTCTTCTAAAAGCTTGAACGTACTTCCCCGAGAAAATGGAGCAATATTTTATATAATTTTGATAATTAAAGGCTATTTCCAAGTTGTTTGATGTTTAAAAAAATTATTCTTTAAATAATAGTTATATTATTAGCTTATAATTAAATTATAATTTATTATGTTTATTAATTGAATTACTCAACTGGTTCATTAATTAAATTATTGATTAATCACTTGATTAATTTAAGAAATTGAAAATAAATGAAATTTAATAAAAAAGCTCAATGAAGTTTCACTTAAAACTACTTGGAAATAAGCTCATCAATTTCGCAGTCGCTTGCGATATCTTATATAACAAACGAAAGAATCAATGTAGGAATTTAAATTTGAATTTGTTTTTCGATATAAATGGATATCCGATATATGGATGGATATATGGATATATAAATAGAAATACTACTTTTTTTTTTTATAAATTATTAATGGCACGAAGATATATGACTTTTGGAAATTTACACCAATTTGGTAAAAAAACAAATCATCATTATCATTATCATTATTATCATCACCATCACCATCACCATTATCCGCAAATAGATTAACTGCATTCGGAAACCAGATCGCGTTTCGTTTCTCACAAACAAAAAGAATACATTTCTTTCTATTTTTCTTTTCTAGTCTTGTCTCTCTTTGATCGCTGTGTGGTGCTGTTAGCAATTAAGCACTTTCAAAGTGCGAGAGAATTTTATATCCTAAAAAAAATGGAACTCTCTTTTCGCTACACGACAGAAACGAGGGATGGCGAATATTTAGCAGAACTAGAATTCTAAGGCGTTCGCAAAATGCAAGAAAAAGAAAAAAATACGGGTCGACTTTGTCCGCTCGTTTTACGGGGACATAAACATTTCACGATTATGAATATTAAGCCGTTAAAGACTGCGTGACGTACGCACATTTTTTATTTTGTCAAGGAAAAAAGTTGCGAAATTCATACACCGATCTTGGAACATTTGTCCGAATGAAAAGCGTTGTCCCCACGATTTATAGAATTAGTAGATAAATAAAGATTACCGAATACTCTGGAAACTATACGAATAAAGCTTACCAATGATTGTATTAAAAGGTGACATTTATTTATCTTTTGTAATATTTTCATTTTTTTTTTTTTTTTTTTGGATTAACATATCTGCGAGACTTTCGTTCGTATTGATAATTAATCTATGTTTATATCGGCGAACCCAAGATTATGTGTGTTCTGTTATAGTTATTTCTTAATTATTCATTGTCTTGCCAACGATAAAAAAATAAAATGCTGGTGGTATATAAATATGTATTCACAAATTTTTATAAACGTACGATATAAGTTTACAGATTTATGCACCGATCTCGATTTGTATCCAATTTGTGATCCATGTAAATTTTTTCAATTTCACTGGAAGTTACTTGTATTTCTTTTAAAGTTGTTTTAAGTGTCTGTAGTATATATAATTAATAGTATATATAATTAACATTCAGACCAACAACAATAATTAAATCTAAGTCAAGTGAGTATATAAATTCGCAGATGCGTAACACATATCGACTACATTTTACAAATTTAATTACAACAGACTTTAACTCATGTACAAATTGAAAGAAGCGAAACAATTTTTGTTTCTGCTAGATAATAATCATTATGTAAGATTATTCCATAAATAATGTAAATATCTGTTTGCAGATTCGTTTTTTAATGATATCAAGATTCAGGTCTGCAATCCATTGCGCAACTAAAAATCATTCATTCAGACAAAATTGGATCCAGAGAGCGATCAAGTTGGACCAGTTTAACGACTTCGAGGGTAAACTATATTTAGAGTAAAAGTTGTGCAACTTGTAATCCGATTAAGTTAAGTATTTCGCGTCTCCGAACGTTAGTAGCGTTCGGTCAGAGTGATTGCGATGCAAACTTTGACAAATTTGATCACGAAGAGGACAAGCACTTGTGTCACAAGATCATCGATGATCATCATGGTAGCCAACTATCACAGTTGAGAGACATCACCGAAAAGATCTTGGTTGCCTAATTCTTCTCGTTATACTGCGTCAGGCATTTTTTGAAGTGCTTGGCGCAGAAGGGATACAATGTCGGGTGGTCGCACGTTCTGCAAGCCGCAGCGAGATGAGAGCAGCATCTCAAGCTTTCGCGGCAACACGAGGCCCACAAATCGGGTCCGGCGGCGGCGCAATCATAACAGAAACAGTCTCCTGTAATTCATATTGAGATGCAATTTAATGTCTGCTATGTAACGTTAACAATTTGCCTAAAATTTCATACAAAATGCACATCTCCGATTTTATTCGCGTCGACACCCAGCACCAACTAAGAGTAACGTCAATGTTATAATTTAACAATCACTTAACAATGATATAACACATGCGTTATTATTGCATTTATATTGTTGAGGAAATTATAACTTTTATGTTATATTACTGTTAATTAATGAATATCTTTTATCATTCAAACTCGCGATAAGCAACTTCTGCGTTTTAGCGAAAAAGTTAAACAAATGCGATATATCGGATTTACATTTCGCATTGTAATGTTCTCCGTGATAAGATCTGATGACAAGGAAATGCATGTATATTCTGGATTGTGATTCTCTTAAACATTTATAAAATGAAGTTTCATTTAAGATTTAAAAACTTTAATATTTTTTTATATTTCTTGGAAAGCCTTTCATATCGAGAACATCTTAAAAATTCCGTCTAAAGAATTTAATAAATATTCATTAATTAATCAATGCAACGTTCCAAGCAGATTATAAGTTATATTACTTTAAAGACATTTCTCTCGGTATTTTCTTAATTTTTTTACTATATTTTAATTCAAAACCTGTTTTAGTTGTGCAACTAAAAAAAAACAATTTACGAACGATTTCCGATGCTCTCGCTGCAGTATTACTTTCTCTTATGCATTGTATATTTTGCGTTGTTAAAGTAACACTTCTTGTCGATATTTCGTATTGTCTTATATCGTACATTTGCAGGCTTACGACGTAAAAATTAACCGTAATTGCGCGGATTATTGCAAAGAATGTGGAATAAGGTGAAAAAAATTATGTGACTTAAATATTTCTCGAGTGAGATACGCACGCCATACCATTTTTACTCGAGAACTGGTTGCACAAGACACGCATTTGCGGCAGTGACATTTGCAGGATGTTGTTACTCAATCAATTAATATAAAGTAAATCTTCTTGCACAATTAATATAAAGTAAGAATAAAATTCAGAGTTTGTCTGACTGGAATGTGGGAGAGCATTGATTGATTGCATTATTTTAAAAATACATTACTCGTCACAGACTGACACGCATTACTTGATTACATCTGGTGTAACATAATCTTTGATGATTAGTATAAATAATAATTAAAATATCTTAATAATAAGTAAACAAGTATAGATCGATGTGTGTATAACATTGAATAAATAAACGTTGACATTTTGTGAATTTTATACATTTGTCGCATCCTCCCGGTTCAAAAACACGTTAAGGGGCGGAATGTATAAAATTATTAGAAATTATAATTTCTGCGAATGAATTTTATATATATATAATAATATTTATATAATATAATGATTATATATTATATTTGTAACGATGATCATTCTCTTTGTCAGTAGTATTTTTACAAATTCAAATGAAGGGAATTAGTTGTATTTATTGTAATATTATAATTATTATATTAGACAGAGATTCCATCTAAATCATCAAAATCATCAAATCATACAGCGTCTTTTTGGTAAATTCCGAAATATTTTTGTTGCAAATGTTTTTGTATAATGTAAATGGTTCTTGAAAATTATCTTTGTATTTCGCGTACACTTTAATGTACACATTACTCGAAAGTGCTTGAACGTAACGTGTGTCACCTAGCTATTAGACTTTCTCAAGCACCGATGACAAACGCAGTTTCCGTAACGATCCGGCGTTTGCATACGCGTCACATTTCTAAACATCTTGTCTCGAACGACACCTCGATATCGCCTTCCGCTTGAAATCATTGCTTGAAATTGCGTGAAATCACGTAATGACCGCCGTGAGCTAAATTTTTCTCATTACGCGGAGAAAGGTGTGATGCGTGGCTTAAAATGCGGCTGCGCTCTCCTTTCTTACGATCTTATCGTGTCGTTCTGGAGCTCACTAAAAATCAGATTCCCTGGCGGAAATAAAATCGGAGCTTAAGTCGAACGTAAGAGGAGAGTTGCGGAAGCGTAAACGAAACTAGGAGGTGAAACTTGAAACAGCGGAATGAAAGAAAAAAAACATTTTAAGAAGTAAACACTTCTTTTACGCTCCCCGATTTTTATTTCCACGAGGAGACAAATTCACATGGATTTCAACCCCCCTTCGCGTTTCTTTTGAAATTAGGGAGTCGATCATGAATCTTTTCCTCTGGCGTAAAACTTGGAAAAAGTAAAAAATTTTTATTGCTGAACATCGAGCTTCACACGAACAAAATTGTTCACTTCTCGAGAAAGAGATTCATCGATCGAGCTCCAGATAACTCTGACATTTTGCAGCCTCGGTATTTTAGAGTGCACCGGGATGCGGGGCGAGGCGTTAATGCCGCGGCACGACGAACATAGTCATCTGGGAGCGGCTATTGTCAAGGTCAGAATCTCTATTGTCAAAGAGCGAATAGCGATGTTTTATTTTTTTCCCTGTAATAGCAAGGAAACGCATCGTATGCGGATTGCAATGCGGTCTGACGTACGATCCTGGTACGAGGATTTACCTCGAGGACAGTCCACCGATCGTCGAGCCTCCGCCCTTCGACACTCCAGGCCCTCTTCGCCCATGGGACAGCTTGTGAACGACGCCTCGATGGTATTTTCACCAAGTATCGCATCGATCTGAAAATATTTCATCATATCGCTATCCGAGTGTGGAATTCCGTCGCTAACGTTCGCCGGTGTTACGAAACTCTCATTTGGATTCAAATGTTGGTCGTTAATTAACTTGCAAAGTCGGATTAAAAAAAAAGAATTTCTTTTTCGCATTTCCAACTGCTAATAGAAAATTCCGTCTCGGGAAAGTCCGTTTTTTAATGGCTCTCGCAAAACTATATTATCTCGAAAGATTTAATTAATAAGATAAAATTAATTATAATTAATATTATAATTAATATAAAGATAAAATTAATTATAATTATAATTCGACAAATTGAGATTAGAAAACGAACTCGAGAGCAGGAGAATTTGCGACTCGAACTTGAGCGAATGTTAGCGAAAAACGTCCTGTGCTCGCGCACGTAAGAGGACTCAACCCGTTGCGATGCACGTTTGTTATTACGGGCGACGTAATAGGACGTACCGGTGATTATTTCTCCTCGTATGCCGCGCGCGTTTATTTCTCATGCGACTGTTGCATCACGAGACGATTCGTGCGGAATTTATAAATTCGACTCGCGGGGACTAAAAAAACCGAGCGATTTCACTTCGAGTTTCCCATTTTCGGTTCTCACAAACGCATGATTCTCTCTCATGAAATTCCAAACGAGTTAAACTTTGCCGAGAGTACACCTTGGTTGTCTCCCTCGGCTCGATAATTTTAACCAGGAGATTTTAATTCCGAAGATCGAAAGATTAAGATGTTTCAAACGAGAGTTTGCACAGCGCGAGCTCGAATGATTAAAAAACATGGTAAAAAAATTTCGAAATAATTTCGAAAGTTCGACGTTCCCCGCTTACCCGCTTGAACGCGCCCGGTTTGGAGAACATCTTCACCAGTTTTGCCAGCGCGTTCTCCGCTTGGATCTGTTCCGCGACGTCGGTGACGTTCGTGGATTCGCAGGTTCCGTCCGGCGGAAGAAACGTTAGCAGACCGAAGAGGAGCGCGAGCACGCACCGACCGGAGGACATCGTGCGAGGGATGAAAAAAAAAATGAATAAAGAAATGAAAATATCGAGCTCGCGCGTTCGATCCCGTGCGATTCGAAACAAGCGACTGGTGGTGATCAGCTGGCCGGGAACTTGGTACTTGTTGAATACCTGGTGGGGATATTCCACATCGACATAGAAAAGCATCACCTTGTACACGGGAATTTGCTATGGAAAATAAGAACGCTTTATCCGACTGCGTGGTGTAGGCGGACTGCAAATTATGCACTTAGTTCTGCGTTTTATTTTCTTCATTATTATGTAATTATTACATAATTTCTTGTACATCGTTTATCGATGAGACTTTCGACATATCTTCATGCGAGAAAAAATATAGAATGACTTTTATGGATGAAAACGATTTGACGACTGGCTTATCGTATTCTCATCATGTCCTATTCATCTTTCATCGAAAATGTAATTTATTTAACAATGTGATTTAATTAATACATAGTTAACCCTAGAACCCTAAACGATTAAAACTTAAATCCTAAACATGGGTAAATTTTATCCAACACATTTTTATTTGCTCTCGAAAAAATGATTTTAACGCTTCTTTTTGAGTAAGATAATTCTGTCAATATTTTTGCGACTGATAAATGAAGTTGAAAAAAATTATAATAAAGAAATGAAATACTTTTCTTTGAAATTCACTTTATGAATTTAATGTATATTAATTTTTCGACATTCGACCTCTATAAAAGTTCAGTAATGGTTTTTTTATAAATTCACTTTTCTCTCAATTGATCCGAGCAAATTTTATCCATATTAAGGATTCTAGAGTTAACAATGAATGATATTTATATTTACGTGATTTATAATATTACATGAAGGATAGATGAAACACTCGTCCTTCGCGTAGATAAGAATAAACAGGTGGAAACAGAGAATCCAAACTTCCCGCACAGTCATTAATAAGGATAACTTCGACCAAATTTCGATTAAGTCGGCGATTATCATTATTATCATATTAAGTTATCAATGCAGTTATATTGATAATTATTGAATACATTATAACTATTGATCGTTAGAGCAAACTATGTATTGATTTTTTTTCGACATTTGATCTATGTAAAAATTTAGTAATGATTTACTCGAACATTTTCTTTTAAGCAAGTTTCTTAATAGTTAATAATTAATGACTTATTAATTATTTGTAGGAGCAATACGTTTTGTACCACATTTATTTGCTGACAAAACGATATTTAATAACGATATTTAAATAATACTTGTTTAACAATGATTTATAACGTTATGACAGAAAATATAAAACATTAAACTATTATTTTATTTTAATTCTATATAAATACATATTTATTAATAAATTAAATGTATTCTTTTGAATGGATTAAATTTATTAAAAATTAATTATTTAATTAATCAGAATTTTTTTTAAGTTTTATTTAAAGGTTTAAAAATTATGGTATTCTTTTGTTACGTTTTAGAAAGATCGTTAAATGAGAGTAAAATTATTAAGTCACTATTTCTATTACATTAAAAAAATTACTCTTGTTGTATTAATCCTTTGGCTACGGCTGAGCTGGACGTAAAGCTGTATCGTCTGTAGGCGCGAAATTCGACTAAAAGCACGAACGTTCTTTCAATCAAACAAATTATAGATATCAAGACAATTGAGAATATTCCTGCTTGATAATGATAAGATAATACATTAAAAGGCAATAAATTAAAGGAATCATTATAACGGCGTTTATCCCCAAAGACGTTATAGAAAAACAACTGTAGTTTTGTTCCAAAGAATAGATTAGGAACTAGCGGGAAGCCGTTATTATAGTAACGCGTACCCAAAGGATTAAATATTTTTATTTATTTTAATGTATTGTATGTGAAAAACATTACCGCTTACAATATTCATATATCGTAAATAATAAGACGTATGACTTGACATATGTTGACATTTGAATCGTCACATGTCAACAAATGTCTATATATATATGTAGTAGAGCTCCAGAATTTTAGCATGAGAGAAAGAGAAAGAAATTTATCTATCTTCTTTCAATGCCGAAGATGGTCAAAATCCGAATGCACATACATTGTACGCATACATGCCTGTATGTATGCTTCTTCTGGGATCAACGTGTTAGCGGGGACGCGTTTTTCTGCGCATGCGCGGCGAGTCCTGCGTGATGTGACTACAAATACCGGTGCTTTCTATCTAGTGACACAAGCATCATTCTATCTTTTTTTAACATTCATAAATAACAAAGATAGAATGACACTTGTGTCGACTTGTGTCGCTAGATGGAAAGCACCGGTAGTCTTAGCTCGATGCAGGCAGATTAACTAGTTAACATGAATTAACATTAATTAAGATTATGTATTTATTTATGTCTTTTTTCAATTAAAATGGATTCTTATAATGAGAAAGAAACCATTAAAAAAAGAGAAAGAAACCACTAAAAAAAACCTTAAAAAAAAGAACATTTTTAATTCTCAACTGGATGAGAGGGTCTAAAAATACCCGCATTCTTGTGACTTTGATACTTTATTGAAGTCACGTGATGGACATGCGCGAGAAAACGCATCCCCCTATTGCTTGGTGCGCGCGGTGTGTGTGTGTGTGTGTTTTGTGTGGTGTGTGGTGTGTGGTGTGGGGCGGGAGATTGGGGTGGTGTGTGTTCCTCCATCTGTCTGACAGGTCTGACGTAAGCTGCGTCGCTGCATTCAGTGCGTCGCGTCCTCGTTCCAGCATCGTTGGGTAGAGGCGGTAGAGTAGGGATTGTCTGGCTTCGTTTGGTGAAATGTTAAAATGGCGTCTTCTCAGGACGCTTGGTATCTCTCGTTGCTCGGCCTGGCCGAAAATTTCCGCACGTCGAATCCGCCCGACATCAAGTCGTGCATCCAGTGTCTGCAGGCGGTCTTCAATTTGAAGCCGCCGGCGCGCGTCGAGGCGCGCACCCATCTCCAGCTCGGCAACATCCTGCTTACGCACACGAAAAACATCGATTTGGCGAAACAGCATCTAGATCAAGCGGTCAGTATTCCACCTTCGTTCGCGCCCACCGTGTCGCGATCGAGCAACTCCGTCGCCCCCCGTTTTCTTCACTCCGTTTCTCTTCCCTGCGATTTGCGCGATTCTGCATGCTCGCCTTGCCCCTAACCTCTTCGCGTACGATCACAACAAATAGTGATGACGCGTGACTCCAAGCTAACGCGAGTGATTAGCAAGGCTCTCTCATCTCGCGCTTTTTAAGGGATGGCTCTGACAAGGTTCAGCACACTAAGATTACGATCCCGTTAATGGCGCTAATTAACCCAAAGGGGATGAAAAAGGGATGGAAAACTCTTATCCGCGAAACTCAAGATAAAAAGATCACAACAAATAGTACGACGTCAAATGTTGTGTCGATCACGATTAATAGAGTTGTGTTAAAGCTTTTATCGTCTTTGATGATACCTTTGTAATTGACTCTTGGTTATTTTGTTTAGTGGGTGCTGAGTCAGAATTTAATTGGGTTTGATGATGTGAGATTTGAAGCAGCCAGTGTCGTTGCGGAGCTGTACGAGCAGCAGCTGCAGCCGAACCTAAGTAAGCCGATTTTGAGGAAGGCGATAGAACTGTCTCAGCACAATGTTTACTGGCACTGCAGGCTTATCTTTCAACTGGCGGTAAGTCCAATGAACTTAATTTCTCGTGTCTCGAAGAGATAACTCACAATGATTTATGAAATTGCAGCAAATTCATGCCTCGGAGAAGGACTTTGTCGCGGCGAGTAGCTTGCTCGCGGTTGGCGTCGATTATTCTCACATAAGCAATGCCAGTTACACCAGAGTTCTCTTTCTTCTAAGTCGGTGTATGCTACTGTTGATAGACAAGAAGTTCACTGAGGTTCATCCTCTTCTAAATTCAGCAGGTCATCATGTAGAAAACTGGCAAGGCAACCCACATCAAAAGGAGTATCTGAAGGTGTACTTTCTAGTTCTTCAAGTATGTCATTACCTTATGGCAGGCCAGGTGAGAATGATTGTCATAATTTTTAAAAAATTATAAAAAAAATATTGTATATGAACCATGCCATAATGATAATTTATTATCTCTTTGCTGAAATAGGTGAAGAGCGTGAAACCTTGTTTGAAACAATTGCAACAAAGTATACAGACCATAATGTCGCCCAGCTGGCCGGCAGACGATGTGGTCACAGGCTCCAATATCGGAGATATGTTTATATGGATGCCGAAAGATCATCTATATGTCTTGGTTTATTTAGTAACCGTTATGCATTCTATGCAAGCTGGTTACATGGATAAAGCACAAAAGTATACCGATAAAGCGCTTAGTCAAATTGAAAAACTGAAAAGTAAGTACGCACGTTACTTTTTAATTGATTAATTGATGTGAGTGATAAAAAGTTTATTATTCTTGAAATGCAGAATAATAAACTATGTACAATTTACATCGTATTCCTTTCGTTACAAAGTTTCGAGTCTCTAATTAATTTCTTATAAATCGAGGTATACAAGATGAGTCGAAGTCAAACCCGTAATCCGCTGACTATGAATCAACCGCTCTCACATTTCTCATCCCATACATTACTTTTTATTCTCTTACATTTATCGGTTTAATACTCAACAAAATTGAACTCTTTATTGTTATTTTACAGTTATCGATAATAAGCCTATCTTGTCCGTGTTTCAATTAATGCTTTTGGAACATATAATTATGTGTCGGCTTGTAATGGGGAACAAGAGTATGGCTCTTATGGAAATTTCTCAAGCTTGTCAGCTCTGCAGGCGGCAACCTAGGTTACTTCAAGGTCATAGACCACAATTACATGTATTACTAGGGTTATACGCGATGTCTATGAATTGTATGGAAGCTGCAGAAGCTCAATTCATTGCTGCACTCAAAGTAAGAAAATAGAATTATTTTATCATAAATTGTGATAAATAATTTAAGACTTATACGTGTTGAGGCTCATCTACAATACGCGGAGTAAGTTATATTTACGCTCGGCAAATCAGAGTACAGCTGAAAGTGTTGTAAATCTTTTAAAAATTACACCTATAGTTTAGCTTTCTTTGAAAGGTAAAGAAGTAAAGTTATTTCTTACGCCAAGCTTATTCCGTATTATAAACGAGCCTTTGTCCTCTATCTTTAATCTATGGAAAGCGATCCATAATGAAATTTTATGAGGCTTTAAAACTTAAGCTTTAAGCTGAAATTGGCCACAATTGAATGTAAGGAGATTAATCGACTGTGTGATTGATCAATTACTGCTTAAAGTTTAAGTCTTACGTCTTAAAATCTCATTGTAGACGTCGCATTAGTTGTTTATGTATGATATTATATAAACCTTTATTTTATTTTTTTTTATTCTGGCTGAGTTTGGTATGCAAATATAATGTTAGATCCATGGAGTACTTGTAGCGAGATAGCAGAAAAAAGATCATTTCACTTTTTTTCAGAGGTCACAAGAAAAGGAACTCTGGACATTCGCGCACTTAAACCTAGCAATAGTATATCTCAGATCAAAGAGGGAAGCCGAATTGGGAGCATTGTTAGAAAGGATAAATCCAGAATCTCTACCATCACATTCTCATTCTTTGAGGGCAGCTGCATATTATGTACAGGGACTCCAAGCTTTCTTTGGTGCTAGATACAATGAAGCAAAGTACGTAAAATTTTTTTAAATATTTAGTTTTATATCCTAATAAATATATGAAATCTAATTTTCCGAAAAGTAAAAAGAAATAGGACAACCTGATTTTCACACTTATTGATGTTAAAAAAAATCTCAGTAATGTATGAAACAAATCGAATACATCGATGTATAAATATGTCGATATGATTTTTAGACGATATCTTAGAGAAACTTTAAAAATGGCAAATTCAGAAGACTTGAATAGACTCACTTCCTGTAGTCTCGTGCTTTTGGGACATATATTTCTTTCTTTGGGAAATAGTAGAGAGTCGATGAATATGGTCACGCCGGCGATGCAATTAGCTTCTAAAATACCTGATGTACATGTACAACTGTGGGCTACTGCCATTTTAAAAGGTATATGCAGATACATTGAAAAATAAATATATAGTAATTTTTCGATTATCTATACACTGTATAATTGAAATATTGCAGATTTGTACAGAATTTGTGGGGAGCCTAATCGCGAGAGCGAAGCGTATCAAATGCATTGCACATTCTCTCAAACCCTTCTGAAGGACCATTTTCAGAGTACACAAATGAATGAGTACTCACTCATTCAATGGACAGACGGCCCGATGCCTGCATTGCAAACTAATCCACCACCATCCACGTCGCAAGCAATTCTCTAATGGTATAAAAGATATTTAGGTGTGTCTATTTACTTAAATTGTCCAGAATTGCCTGAAACCATGTATATTTGTACTAATTATTCATTGAATTATAAAATCAAGTTGGGTTTAGCTTTATTCAGTCTCAGATTAAAAAAAGAACTATGATAACGTTTAAGAAAATCGGATTTAATTGCGAACAAGACGAAAATATGGAAGGACAGATATTTGATATAATATCCAGACTTTTTTAATACATGAGATCTGGGAGAATATATGGCAACTAGACATAGAAGAGCTTGATAGCAATTTATAGTATTGTTTGAATCATCGAAATTACACGGCAGGGACTGATATATATTTATGACTATATATTTAGATTATTGATGTTTTGTTTATTTCAGTTTATTGCATTAAATCCTTTTTTTATAGAATTATTCAAGAGAATACAAGTGCTTATTATTATAATGCAGACGCGTTTTTTAGAATTATGTAAATCGTTTTGCCGCACAATGTGTTTAGGTAAGATTTGTATTGCCATATAGAGGGAATAGATCAGAATAAAGATTTTTATTTTTGTTTGTAAAACTAGATGTGATTTTATATTTCTGATTAATATGGCTTTACAAATGTTTTTTTGGACATTACTTTATTATCTTTATTACATCCTGAAACAAACATTATACAGACAAAATTTTGTTTGGAAAAACACAGTCTTCGAAATTTTACTATGTGAGTAAAGAAGATGGGGAACAAGTATCAAAATTTAGATATTAAATTTTGTACATATTGAATTATAATAAGAACGATGAAATCGAAGTAATTAATTACCTCTCATCAACAAAGTTTGCAAATTATTTGTATCCGTGAATTATTGAAATCATTTTACTGGTTTTTTTAAATGCTGCTTTTCTTTTTTTTTAATGACCAAAGTAAACATTAATAATTTGGCTGTGGCGCAACAGGATAACAATTCATTGTGGTAATAATAAAACAAATAATAGGTACAAAATTTTGCCATTTGGTTAAAAAGAAGCAAATTTTTTACCTATTATGTACAAGATATTCGGTACATATACATGTATTTTTATTAAGATGATATATGTATGTATTGTATGAGTATATAATAAAATGTAAATGTTATATATATATTAGTATTATAGTAATAAATAAAAAAAGAAAGGGGCCTTAGAACATGGTAACTGAATAGCAAAGAACTTGTGTGTAAAATTTTTTACTTTGTTTAAATTATTTTGAACATATTTTGTATATATATACTTTTAGAAGTAAAAAAGTACATATAAAAAATAGAATAGAAAATTTTATAAAACATAATAAGTTTGTACAAATATTTGTTTTCTCAACATAAAAAAGATAGTACGGACTTCATTTATATATATATATATATATATATATATATATATATATATATAAAAATATACTATATAAATATATATGTATATACATATATATAATGCAATATATATTACATATAATATACTATTAATTTTTTATTACGTCATTACTACTTTGCAGATTATTAATATAATACATTTTATGATTATTCTGCTTTTACAATTATCGTTTTTCAGAAAAATTAAAAAAAAATTTTTTTAAATTAAAAATAAAATAGAACAAGAGAGGGCAATTTATTAATAAAATAAACTTAATAACATTTTTCACAATATTGCAATAAATACAGAGAGTTGCATCTCTTTTTTTATATTGTAATATATTTTTAAAAAATCGGAATACATACATTGTTTTTATTTTATTAAATTGCTGTGTGCTCGACTATGCGATAAAGTGTTATTCGATGAATACATATATTTTAATACATTACGTTTAATATATATTTTATTTTAATATATGTTACGTTTATATATATATTACACACGCACGCGCACGCGCGCGCGCACACACACACAATGAAAATTATAAACAATATTTTTAAGGTCAACTAATGCTTTTCATTTGAATATTTTTGATATATAGCAAATTATAATACAAATAAATAATTAAAGATTCTCGATATTAAAATTAACAAATAACAATGAAAGTGGATTTTGAGACTTAAATGCGGTTAATTGTATGTGAATTAACACTTTGTAACATTTAATTAATAATCTAATAAAAATTACAAACCATTTCGGTTCTACTTTGAACCATCTTCAGCGACACGGTAATAGACAAATAATTTCAAGGTAATAGACAAATAATTTCAAGCTCTCCGAGTATAAGGTGAGTGTTTAAAAATTTAATATGAAAATATAATAGTAGAAGATATAAAAAATTTTGCTAATATACGTAGTCTACAAAATATTCGGACTGGAGAGGAAAATTTGGACTAATCGGTAAAGAAAGAAGTAAAACTCATTTCATCCCCCAAAACGGTTGACAGCGGACGAAATATTTTGCAGGCTATGAGTATTAGCAGAATTTATCTGTATCTTCTTTTAAGGTAGTTGTTTCACGACAGTCGAAACAAAAAATTTATGCTAGAGTACATCGTACAGTCAGTTAGTAGTCGTAATTCCTAAGTCCAAAACTTTTTGCTGTTTATGTACTATTTCTAGCCAATCCCGTACGACTAACTGCCCGTTTGAAAAATCGGGCAACAGACGCAAAAAGACGAAAAAGAAAGAATAATAGACGCAATAATTTTTTCATTATTTCTTTAATAATATTTCGGAAACTGTGTAGTAAGCTATAATAAAACTATCTTTAAATAATAAATTAGTTGTTGTTTAATATTACTTTAGTTTTTTATAAAAATCGTAAGAAAAGTTTCTAAGTTAGAACGATATTTATAACGAAAATTTTCAGTATCCCGTATAGTACAATGTATAAGACTCTCAAAAACTCGAACTTTGAAATTAAATATCTCCAAAACTGTGTAGTCCATAAATTTCATTTTGCACCAGTCGATGCAGAATCACTTAAATAATAATCTGTCAAAGTTTCAAAAAAATCCTAAGAAAACGCGTTTGGTGGAACAACTACCTTAAAATTAAATATCTTCGTACATTCAATTTGCTCGTTGAAGAGCTTGAGGTTATTAAATTTATGGCTCAAAGGACCAAAATGTACAATTTATAATTTGTAATTAGATTAAATTGAATATTAGTGTTAACTCACGCACAACTACTGCGTTTTTGACTCAAAGCTCATTTTCATTATTATTCGTTAAATTGTAATGCATTTGATTTGTTACGTAACGATAACACATAAGACACGTTATCTTTCATCATATCTTTTTTTTAATGCATGCAAAGATTGAAAACAACACTGAGATTTATGATAATAAAAAAAAATTTATTTCTATTTAAATGTGATTTATTTTGTCAATCACATTTTTGGATGACATACAACTCCTCTATTGCTTAATTATACAGCGATTATCTTACAATTTTTAAATAATTTATACATTTATTACTATAAACGTCAGGTACATTACTTTCTGTACCAAACCTGTGCGGATTGCATACGTTTTATTTTTTTCTGCAACTGAAGGACACCGTACAATAATGCTTCAGCTGTTGGGGGACAACCTGCAATATTGAAGGTTTATGTTATAAATAAAATAAAATTTATATATATATATATATATATATGTGTGTGTGTATATGATGTCAAATTTACCAGGTACGTAAATGTCCACAGGTATTATCCTGTCACAACCCCTGACAACAGAATAACTATAATGATAATATCCGCCTCCATTCGCGCAACTTCCCATGGAAATAACCCATCGAGGTTCAGGCATCTGATCGTAGATTTTCCTCAAGGCAGGTGCCATTTTATTCGTCAAAGTGCCAGCAACTATGATACAATCCGACTGCCGAGGAGAGGCGCGGAACACCACGCCGAATCTATCCATATCGTACCTAGGTGCTGCAATGTGCATCATCTCCACGGCACAGCAGGCTAAGCCAAAAGTCATCGGCCACAACGATCCTTTGCGTCCCCAATTTAGTACATCGTCTACTCTGGCCAAGGCAAACTCAGCCGTGTTATCGGGTCGAAAAGGGCTGTACGGCTCGACTTTTGGTTTCGCTGGCACTGCAGTCTTCGCCTTCTGCACGGATGATTCCGTAGCCATGTGTTTAGTCTGAACCTTGAATGTAGCAACAGATCCTGATGCTGCAACATTGTTGCACACGAGGGACACTAGTCCCTGAGGGACGTTATCTGTAAAAAAAAAAACAAAAGGAAAGAAATAGATAAATCATTATAAATAATCAGTAAATATCAATATTCCAGTTTGCGTTTAGGTTATGACAGCATTTCACTCGGTCGAACATCTCGGAATAAATTGTATCCACGATATGAATAGATAAATGCGTATCGACTTTCGTCACGTATGAGTTGCATCTTAGAGTGCAATCTTATGCAATAACGCGGCATTAAAACGGAAAGTGTGCAAGAAATGAAGTTTGCTTCATATCGATCGTCCGCGGTCCAGATGCACGCAATATTTCACCAGATGTGGAGTTAAATGCGTAAATGCCCAACGTTGCGTCAGGACCGAGCATTCATTTAATAGTAATCTTATTGATTCACAGTGAAACAACTCACGTGTGATAGAACGAAACATTTTCGATCCTCCTCCGTCACGGATTTACTGCTACATCGCAGTTACGCGTGCGCATGCGCCGGTTAAAGAACCATAATTTAAACGCGTGATTAATATACATAATATAATATGTTATATTTTACGTTGTTTTCGAGAAATTATTGATTTCGATCTACCACGTATAATACTGAAATTCAATTTTTAGTTAATCAACTGTATTTTTATTTACTTGACCGATGGAGTATCGCGCGATAATAATAAGTTTCATCATTTCTAGGAGGAACATAGGGTTTCTACAAGATGACGTCCGCTTGAATTGCTTGTAGAAGTAATTTAGTAATCGCAAAATTAAAGGCGGATGGATAGAGTTAGTCAATCGCGTCTTGTCCGAATTTGGATGTTTTCTGTATATCTGTGGGTTGGATACATAGGGGACCTACTGAACAACTTTATATAAAGGGGTGTTCATGATAAGTTACATTCGGTGAGCTACCCCTTTCTTCCGAGAGATGGCGATCGAACAAAAACCGATAATTTTTAGCCGAATTTGAACTCGAAAGTCCAATCTTCAACTCATCAGAACAGCGCACATCTCTGCGCCACGATCGCCACATAGTATCGCCGCTAATTTCAGGCCAGTATTGCTGGCCTGAAATTATCGGCATTTTGGATTATTTCGTCTTCATTGAAGGAAAGTGGACGCGAGACGGATCGACTTCAGGATAAATGATTTATTTACTACTTTAATTGGTAATAAACAACAATTAATGATGGAATTAAACAACAAATAATCCAAGATGCAGATAATTTCAGGCCAGTATTGTTGGCCAGCAATACTGGCCTGAAATTATCTGCATCTTGGATTATTTCGTCCCCATTGAAGGAAAGTGGACGCGGGACGGATCGGCTTTGGGATAAATGATTCATTTACTACCCTTATAAAAATTTTTCACCGTTTTTGGCCCGTTTTTGACCGGCGAAAACGGTTAGTTTTTGACCGGCGAAAACGGTTAGTTTGAGTGGTAAAAACGTACATTTGATTCAATGAGTACGATCCGTTTTTAGGGCGCAAAGGGGCAATTTTCCGTAAAAATGAGTGATTAAAACGGATTGCGTACGAGTATATCCGAGTGGTAATAACGTATTCTTATGAGTATTTTTGAGTGGTAAATACGTGCTGTGTGTAAATTTGAGGTGTAAAAACGTACATTTAGCTACGAGCAAAAAATACTCGTTTAGCACTCATAAATACTCACACAGCACATTTTGGCTGCGTTTCGATATTCACTGCAAGTACTGAAAATCTATAGTGTATGTGACGTAAACTATAGATTTTTAATATTTGCAATGAATATTGGAACGTAGCTTTTGAAATAAAATAATCAAATAATCAATCATTATAATTGTTCATTTATTTATAGTAGTTTAAAACATTTATATAAATTTATATAAATTATAAAAATTCGTGGACATATTTTTAAGTTTGTAGAATAAATGTACTTCAATTTAGAGACAATCCGCGGATATTTTCTTGTGAGTAAAAAAGAAACGTACTAACGTGTTGTTACTCATCAACGGAAAATTGAGTATTGAAAACGGACAACCTACTTCGTCCTCATCTTTGTGAGTAAAAAAGGAACGTATTAACGTATTGTCACTCATCGACTGAAAAACGAGTGTTAAAAACGGACAATCTACTAAAAAATACTCATACACACTCGCGTATACTCGTCATGCTCTTTCGCAATAGACTAAGCGTACTTGAAAGTGCAAGAAACGGACATAAAAATGATAAAACGGGCTAAAAACGGGCTAAAAACGACCTATATGAGGTGTAAAAGCGGTGAATAATTTTTATAAGGGTCGTATCTTTCAATAGAAGGAATATCCCTTCCCTGATCATCTTTCCTTTCCCTCTTTATCCTACCACTTCCATCTCTCTTTCAGTCACTGCCTTATCATATATTACTAATTGCAATACAGCGTTTTTATTATTGTTACTGTCGCTATCGAACAAGTTGTTAAGTGCAAAGTGCGATGCAGATCATGTGGTAATTCCAGCCTGAGAGTCAGCTTGTTCTTCGTTGGATGTACATGATATTTTATCTCCTAGATACTAATATATACTTTATATCAATCCCTCCTTATGCTAAAAGCTTTTTAATTTATTAACTAATATATATTATTTATTTATTTTATATATATTGGTTTACTTTTATTACTTTTTTATTTTATATTTACTTATTATTTTATTAATTTGGTTATTTTTACTTTCATTATTTTATGGAACAAGACAATAGTTATAATCGTTTTTTTTAATTTGACATATATGACTGGATCAATAATTGATACGGCAGTATTTTATCCCGGCTTTAAAAATTTCACGGCTATACCTTTGGACATATATTGAGAAGATTCACTGCGTTTAGCGGACTACATGCGCTCTCAAGATCAAGAATTTTCACTAACAGGATTACCGTCGAATTTTAATTAATTACCGACACTGAAGATAACTTTATTTCAAATAATCGTCGAAACATTTGTTATTGTATAATTTTTTATATCATTATATATTGACATTATCATCCGGCTTTGTTCGTTTATTGTCCTTTGATTAGAATATTGTTTTGAAAGAAATTTACGAATATTATTTAGAATATTTGTTGTATTTAATATATTTTCTTGTTAGTAAACCTCTCATAATCTGTTTTATAATAAGTACACAAGTGCACTCTGTAATCTAATCTCTTTACTTTTTCTGTAATCTATTCTACTATCTCTGTACTTTCTAATCTAACCTCTTTTCTTATCAACTGATAAATTCTAACGTAGTAAGTTATGTAAGTTACATAAAACTCTTAGTCTCGTGTCTAATTTAATGTTGGTTACAAGTAGTTTATTCATTACTTTATAATATCAATTTCTTTCACATATTTATATAAACAGTAATTTAATACATAAGATATTAAGTAAATTTATCAATCGACGCTTATAACACTAAAAGAAAATATGAGTCATGATAAAAAATGTACCACATTAAGTGAAGTGAATAACAAGTTCACGGAAGAAGTGCTAATAAGTATTCTCTCTAAAGCGTGTAATGGGAAAGAAGTGGAATTGACAGATTGGAGTTTTAACGAAGGATCTGCTAAAGGTGACAATTATTTGTCCATCATCTACAAAGGCAAAGTGAGTGGCATTATCGATGGCAATCCAGAGCAAGTGAATATTGTCGTGAAGTCAATGCCAAAAAATCCTGTAACAGCAAAGACTCTCAGATGTGCAGACTTTTTCTCTAACGAAATTGCTTTTTACACGCAGGTAAGATTACGAACATTAAATTTATAGTAAGAATCAAACTTTAACTCGCCTTTTTACGGTCACACCAAGATCTTTGTTGGCCAATCAATAATCTGCGAAAATCGCAGTACACAATTAAATACAAGGTGCGCGTCGACACAGTCGAACTTAAAACGCAAATCACCAACATGAAATCAACCTGATTCCAAATGTTAGTGTTAATAAGAACCCCCCATCCCCCACATATAAATAATTTATTGCGAAAAATATTACCTCAGCCAGGATTCGAACCTGGAACTCCCTACATTCCGTGCGGGTGTCATACCAATTCGACTACCGAGGCATGTGATAATATTTATCGCAATAACAAGTACACATGAAAACGTCTTTATTTTATCGGCGACGTATATAAAATAAAGACGTTTTCATGTGTACTTGTTATTGCGATAAATATTATCACATGCCTCGGTAGTCGAATTGGTATGACACCCGCACGGAATGTAGGGAGTTCCAGGTTCGAATCCTGGCTGAGGTAATATTTTTCGCAATAAATTATTTATATGTGGGGGATGGGGGGTTCTTATTAACACTAACATTTGGAATCAGGTTGATTTCATGTTGGTGATTTGCGTTTTAAGTTCGACTGTGTCGACGCGCACCTTGTATTTAATTGTGTACTGCGATTTTCGCAGATTATTGATTGGCCAACAAAGATCTTGGTGTGACCGTAAAAAGGCGAGTTAAAGTTTGATTCTTACTGTTTAGTAATACGCGGTCATAATTGTATTGATTGTTTATTGATTAAATTTATACTTTTTTCTGAGATTTACACAGATTTGCATTTTTTTAGAAAATTTATGCAATCGAGTAAAAACTGTTAATTTAATTATTTAATTTTTTTATTGTAGATTGTCCCCAAATTTGAAAACTTTCTAGAAGAAAAGGGACAAAGTGATCTATTAAACATACCACGTCACATAATGTCCTTCACAGATAACGAAAACGGTTTTATAATCCTGGAAGATGTCTCTTGCTTAGGATTTCAAGCCATACCGCGGCAGAACTGCTTAGACTGGTCAAAATGTTCAGCTATCTTAAAGACATTGTCTAAATTTCACGCTATCTCATTTGCATACAAGGATCAAAGAAAGGAAAAATTCATAGAAATGACAAATTCTTTAACAGAAACTTTGTTCGTTCGTGAACACTGGGATTGGTACAAAGGATATCATGTGAGTGATAACGCACGTAAAATGTTAAAAATTAATTTTCTTCAAGATAAAGCAGCCTCTTTACAGGAAAAATGGCAAGCTGTAGTTAAACAAGCATTAGCTACCGAATGTCCCGATAGCGAAACTGAGAAACGATACAATTCTTACAAATTCGGTGCTCTCTTCGACAAATGTATAGAATTGTGTAATGGAAGAGACGCTCCCACGTCTGTCATAGTCGAGGGTGATTGTTGGGCTCCAAACTTTTTAATCCGTGACATCGGGCAAAATGAAAAGCAAGCATTAATGCTCGACTTTCAGCTTGCACGTTATGCAAGTCCTATTATAGACCTGTCGCTTCTAATTTATTGTTGCACCTTGAAGTCATTTCGTGATCAATATTTCAACGAGATGTTAAAAATGTATCATCTCGAATTGAGCAATACTATTAAATTACTCGGGTCTGATCCAGAGAAACTTTATCCATGGGATTTATTCATGAAAGAGGTAAAAGATGAAGCATTTTTTCTTAGGAGAAACACTACAATGTTAATTGCAGGTGAAAGAGCAATTTGTGTTTGGTGTGTTTACTTCGCTTGACGCTATTCCACTATGCCTAATGGACTTACCCGAATCATTCACCATAGATGACGCTTTCGCCGCTGAAGAACTTGGTGATGCAGTAAACATTTTTCACCTTGCAACAGCAAGCGGAAGACAAAGAATTGTGGATGTGATAGATCACGCTATTGAAAGAGGGTACATATGACAAGAAGAAGGTTCACTGTCGTCTACTGTGAATTATAAAATTAACTCTCCGTTAGTCACTTCATCTTTCACTCGAATGAATGATCGCAACAATGTATCTTACAATTTTCCTATCATTTTCCCCTGTTTTTTTTAAATATTTTTCTTTCATTAGCACTTGACTAATAGACTGAATACTAATGGATATGAAGAATGAACAAATTGACAAGAGTATTAAAATTATAATTTAAAAAACTGAAGTGTTTGTAATCTATATATATATATATATATATATATACCCTTATAAAAATTTTTCACCGTTTTTGGCCCGTTTTTGACCGGCGAAAACGGTCAGTTTGAGTGGTTAAAACGGATTGCGTACGAGTATATCCGAGTGGTAATAACGTATTCTTATGAGTATTTTTGAGTGGTAAATACGTGCTGTGTGTAAATTTGAGATGTAAAAACGTACATTTAGCTACGAGCAAAAAATACTCGTTTAGCACTCATAAATACTCACATAGCACATTTTGGCTGCGTTTCGATATTCACTGCAAGTACTGAAAATCTATAGTGTATGTGACGTAAACTATAGATTTTCAATATTTGCAATGAATATTGGAACGCAGCTTTTGAAATAAAATAATCAAATAATCAATCATTATAATTGTTCATTTATTTATAGTAGTTTAAAACATTTATATAAATTTATATAAATTATAAAAATTCGTGGACATATTTTTAAGTTTGTAGAATAAATGTACTTCAATTTAGAGACAATCCGCGGATATTTTCTTGTGAGTAAAAAAGAAACGTACTAACGTGTTGTTACTCATCAACGGAAAATTGAGTATTGAAAACGGACAACCTACTTCGTCCTCATCTTTGTGAGTATTGAAAAACGGACAACCTACTTCGTCCTCATCTTTGTGAGTAAAAAAGGAACGTATTAACGTATTGTCACTCATCGACTGAAAAACGAGTGTTAAAAACGGACAATCTACTAAAAAATACTCATACACACTCGCGTATACTTGTCATGCTCTTTCGCAATAGACTAAGCGTACTTGAAAGTGCAAGAAACGGACATAAAAATGATAAAACGGGCTAAAAACGGGCTAAAAACGACCTATATGAGGTGTAAAAGCGGTGAAAAATTTTTATAAGGGATGTATTCATTCTGAATATCTTTTACTTGATAGATACTCTCTGAAGTGAAATCGTACCGATTTAAATCATTCGTCCCAATTTAAATCACGATTCAATTTGTACTAAAAATGATTTGTCTATTAATTAATTGATGATTAAAAATTTTTTATCATTTCTATATATTATTCAAATTCAAATGTTGTCGATTGAAATAAAAATTTTTTATTAGAACGTGATTGACATAAGCCTTTTAATTTCTTTATAATATAGTTGTTTTTTACTTTCTATTTTTTCTACTTTCTATTTCTTCGCGATATAATTTCTTGGTCGAAGAAGTTAATTACGCGTATTATTGAAAGATCAAATGCAAAATTAAGTAAAATTTAATTAATATTACATTAACAAGCATGGTCGTTTATCTTTTTCTAATAATAATTAACATGTTCTTGTTACGATCATAGTTTGTAATTACATAATATTATAATATATATGTGTGCTGGTACTATTAATCAGCTGGCACGAAAGAGTCTGTCTTCTTCTCATCTCCTACACATTTCGATGATCTAAAGAATTTAAAATTAAGAATCTAAAATTAAACAAAATTAGGAAATTTGCTAAAAGCTTTTGCTTTTCGAACTCTTTTAAAATTCTACGTGTTTGGAAAATTAATTTTTACTATTTTATCTTTTATCACTTTAATAGTTAAATTTTTTAAATGCATTATCCGTGCATTTGGAATAAAGCGAAGGAGAACAGAAGTGGTATATTTTGTAGAATATTTTTATTGGCTCAATTCTCTTGTTTTATACAAAACATCTAACAAACACAGATGCTTCCGGCTGAATTCTGACCTGCCTTTACGAAAAGCGGCTAATCTATCAATTTTGCATCTAATGCACTTTGTGTTTCGCAAATTTCCGAAGAGTACGCTACGTACAACGCGATTATCGGTTTGCTTAACAGTGCTCAATGTGTGGATGCATCTAATTGTTAATAAATACTAAGCTAACAATATCGGTAAATGTAATAAAATGTCATGTATCCGTGTCTCTTTTGTATGTATATGTATGTGTATATATATGAGTGTGTTTGTGTATAATACTTAACAACTCTGCGCTAAAGTTCAGCCGCGGACGGGGACATGAGGCTAGGCCATGGAAATCGATTTTACAATTTCTGCATAACATTTTTCGCTATATACAAAAACAATCTAGATCCTGTACTCGTGTTTGGACGAAGAGCTTCGTGTACCATGCGCCTTGTCTTTGACTTTATCTCATCGCCAGTAAGTTTCACGTGGCCGCGAACTCATCTTGCATCCACGCGTGTCCGATCTTGGGAACGAAGACACGAAGCTTGAGAGGCGACGGTGACGACGCGGATGGTCTCGACAATATGATATGCCTTCGTAGAGATCTATTTAGCAAAAAGTTCGTTTAATCCATTAATGCCTAAAATTTTATAGATTAATTAACAATTTATTACCGCAACAACAACAAAGTTTCCTCCTCCAAGTTTTTCGTTGAGTTTCGCGCCGATTCGGCAGCTCGTTATTCAGCGAGAATGTAATCGGATACTTTACAATTCTCTTCGAGAGAACTTTCATGACTATTCCAGCCGGTTTCCGGTATACTTTTTCTTCCGTCACGAATCAGATCGTTGCGTGCGACTGCGCCATCGGGATTTTATTACACGCGCGTTACGGAGCACAGCCGAGGATAATCTAATTTCGGCGTAGAATACTGACGACACGAACGGAACATTTTGAGCTATGTCGAGCGACCTAAGCTAAGAAAATGTGCTATTTAGCAGAGCATCGAATCGAAGTAAAATTAGAATTATTCAAGTGAATACGTTCGGTTTCGGAACTGCGCGTTAAAGCATTTCGGAAGAACATTTATGATGACAATTTTACATAACGCCGTGGACTAATTTCAACCAATGCGCACGTGTCCCGAGAACAATTTATTTATAATTATTTACAATAAAAATCTCAAATCTCTTCAAAAATTGAAGTTCAAGAAGATCTTAAAATCAACATATGTACATAAAGCAGTATACTTTACTTATTCATCGGAAAATTAGTAGTATAAGCTTCTTTTTCGCGAATATTATTTATTGCATCAATTTTTTGGGAATGTGTAAAATTTTCTTTTTACTTTTTTTTGTCTGTAAAAATCAATACTCTGTATTGATAACCTTCTGTATCGTGAATTATTTCGCCATAGATTAGCGAAATTTTCCTTTTAATTTTTTCCTTTTTTCAAACAAGCAGTAGTCATTTTCAAAACTTCATGTTATTATCCGTCGCCTAAATTCGCGCAAATCTGTGTTTGAGGATTTTCAATCCTCAACTATCGCGGTCATTGCCATTGCTTGCATAGACCCCTTAAAAGTACGTCACGTGATCACTCCGTTCCGGAACCGAACCAAGCTGGAGACCGCGGTTCGATGCCCTGAACCTAGGGAGCGGTATCGGGAAGTTTCTACAGAATGTTATCTATCCTTGTGTCTGCAATGATTCGTAAATTGTGTGCCTTTCTTCTTATCCGGTAACGCGTACCTGCACACGGCCCCCCTCCCCCCGTCGGGATCTTTTTCTCTCCGTCGCGATTCAATACGCGGAGAACGTGATCTCATCATCGGTTGCACAAATCCGCATGTCGCGGTACGCGAACGGCTCTCTACGTAGCGTGGAAACAAAAGTGTGAGGAAATCAAGTCGTCAAGCGGCTAATGATTCGGCCGACGCATTTCCATGGCCGCGATGTCGTCCACGGAGATAAGCTTTTCTATGGGGATGCACGAGAGCTCGCCGCCGACGCATGATTGCGGCTGTTGCCACCTGGCTTCCCTTTCCGCCTCCTTGGCCTTAAGCTCGGCCTCCCGTGCGCGGCGTTCTTTCAGCTTTAGCGAGAAGATTGCCACCGAGCGCGCCCGTTTCATCAGGCTTTGCTTGACGCGCGTCTTCTTCGCCTCCCGTTCCTCTTTCGACGGTTTCTCCTCCTCTTGACTCGAGATAGTTTTACTAGAATCCGACAGTCCGCTCGAGTCCTTCTCTTTTTCAGCAACATAGGACTGCCGTTCGCGATGCTCGTGCGTTTCCCGCTGATGATGATGTTGGTGTTGCGGTTGCTGTTGCTGTTGCTGTTGCTGGTGGTATTGCTGCTTCTCGGTCTTCTCGCGCTCCTTTTCCTTCTCGGGCGAAAAGCGGAACTTCTGGTTCCTATGAGCCATGGCCCATGGCGGTGCCGATCTTTAAGTAGGAGACTAATATTAACGCCGAAATGCAAAGAAGGAAAAAGAATTATTTGAAAGAAGAATTTATAATAAATTTTTAATAATATTAAATTTGTAAATAATATCTTCGTATTAGGAACGAAAAAAATATTTAAGACTGTTGATAAAATGTTGGATGCGATCGGAGTGCATATTTTATCATAAAAAGTCGTAGAAAAGTTACATATATTTTATTCCTTATACCTGAGAAGATCGCTATCTGAAGAAGAGGCGAGTTCTTTGGAGACGATGCAATCGGTCGACCTATGTAAAGTTAATTCCTCCTCCCGTCCGCTTACTGCAGCGGCACCGGTAATTTCAGAATCGCTGGATTTTCGTCCACCTGGTTCCAAACCTAATCGACGTACCCAATCAACGCCACCGTGTGGTCCGATGGTCAGATGATGGCTATACTGATCGTTGGTACCGGACGCTTCTGGTTCGTTGCTCAACCATTCCCTCGCGCGTCTTCCTATTGAGAAACTTCTCATTAATGCGAATCTTTATCCTCATAAGATCTTTCGTGTGATTTTCGATTCAGAATTTTTACGATAGACATCAACACATGTCGTCTGCTCAAGTTTCATATATATAATATTTTATCGCCACAGAATTTTTATCACAAGCATATAAAATATTATAATGATAAAATATAACATGATTAAAAATGATTAATTACTTTGATTTTGACACTTTTTACTTTACACTGCTATCTAACTGTTTCTATCGTTCAAAATTTGATATTAGATATTTATTTTTTTACATTTTAAAAAATTTTAATAGGTTACAGAAAGCTACTGTGACAGCAATAATGTTAATTACAGTGATTACATAAATTTTTCTTTTAGGCGCGTTTAGAAAACCGAACCTCGTTCGCCTCCGGGTATAGAACATCTCTGCGTGTTACGAATATCCCGAGTGATGTTGGAATTGCCCTCGGGTAGGAACGGGCTGGTCTCACTGCTGCTTCCGCCGCTGCCGGGGGTCACAGCTGTGGGTGGTGTTTCCGCGATCCTCGGCACCGACGCAGCGCTCGGCGTTGTTGGTCCGCTTGGCGTATGGGTGGTTGTCGAGGCCAAGGTCGGGGTCTCCGCACGACTGGACATAGTCGCATAACCGGTACGGTCGGCAAGCAATTGCTCTTCACTTTCTCCGTCTGCTGGACTCACCACGAATCTCCCTGAGTTCGAGCGAAATTAATAGCAGGTAGGAGGAAGGATGCAATGCGACGGGCAAAGCGATTAACACTTCCTTGCTGATAGCGCGAAGATCATTCGCGAACTATCGCAGGATACTGGACAGGTAGTCAATGTAAGATACTGGACAGGTAGGCCACTGGATCGAGAAAGATGAAATTGGGATACGAAGATATTTTAATTTTCACAAAGAAATCATAAAATAACTTCTTGATATGTTAGGTGATAGATAGATAGTATACATAGATGAGCATCACGTAAAGATGAATTATGTACCTATCACTGTTGTTGGTTGTTGTTCCGGTGATGGAGTCGAGGACAGCCTTCGGACTGCCTCGCGTCTTAAGAATTCCACTTTAGCCATCTCGGTGGCGACCCAATGAGGTATATCGGGAATCGCGCAAATAATCACGAATCGAATAGCGAACATTATGTGCTCCAATGCCACGATTAGTAAAATCGTTTGCGTTGCTGACATCTCCGGAAACATTCGTTGTACCTGCCCACTTAATCCGATCAGGGCACAGTTTACCAAAATAGCGACCAAACCCATCGCCTCCATGGCATTCTATCAAAATTGCAAAACTATGTTTGTATATTGAGTTATATTTTTAATCTTGTATGTATTTTCTGATACGACTTCGCAAATGAATTTAGCAAAGATAAAAGGAGTTTGTTCTTTTTTAACTTTGATTTCAAATTACAGTTATTTTTGTCATTCAATATACTTCCTATTTCGATTACAATAATGACTTTTTAATAGAGATTAACAATATCATAAGAACTTCTTTTTGAGCTTAAAGTGCTCATTTTGAACCGCATTCTCTAAAGGCAGATGAACAATTGATACAATGTAAAAATAAATAATTTATAAAATTATATGATAATATTTATTGATAAATATTTATTGAAATTATTTTTTAATTATTTTGCTGACTAAATTTGTTCTCAAATTTACATCCGTGTACATATGAATTTTCGGAAATCATTTTTCACTTACCTGCCATGTCCCGATATTCGAGACCCTACGCCCGAAAGGTCGTTGAAGCACAAAACACAATTTGAACGCGTCGCCGCGTAATTCAAGCAAATTCCCAAGTAAAGCAGCCATCGCAGCTAATGGAAATGCGGAAGAGAAGAGACAGACGTATCCCAGTTGCGATAACATTTCTAGATGTTCTGAAAACGCTCCGTCATACTGTAAATTGAGAATCATTATTTACTAAGCTTAAAACATCTTCGTGATTGTTACAAATATTTTGTCTAAATTACAAAACTTACTTAAAATACAAAACTTACTTAAAGATATGTTCTTATATTATAATTATTATATAAATTTATATATAAAAGCTTATATATTACATTATATAAGTTTATTTATATGTATATAGTATTTTTAGCGTATTTTCTTACCCTGCTATAGATAGAACGTAAGTATTTTATCGTCCAGTTTATAATGTATAAGTATAAAAATTTTCTATATATTCATATATATCTAATAAATGATAATCTAATAAATGATTAAAAAATCATAAATTTTGCTAGTTCTATTGCATATATTATTTAAATAAATTATATGTAGAAGAACTTTAAGAATTTTAAACTAACCTGGTAATATTTAGCAATGAAATAAATAATGCAAGTTTATTTAATATTAACTTATTAAGAATGTGTAATATACACACGATGCTAACAAAGTGTATTAGATATTCAGTGCTTTGAATAATTTAAACATTTGATAACTTATCACATTTTTGGCATGGTTCCACATTGCATTTAAAGAAAATTTAATTTTGGTAAAACACAAATTGAAAATACGAGGGTGGGCGTGATAAGCCATGAGAATTCTACTTATTCCTTTCGGTCACTCTGCATTTGAAGATTATAATGTTGAAAAATATGTTTGTGAATATTTTGATATTATTTTATCCAAAGAGTTAGTACTTGAAGTTAAATAGATTTTTTTCTAATAAGCCGAAACAACGCAAAATTTCTATATAATTTATAGTGTATAAATATATTTAATAAAATAGATTTTATAAAATTATAAAATTATAGAAATATTTTGATCATTAAATTACATCTTTACAACTATCAAATGTATATCAAAAACAATTTATTTAGTCAAAATTATGCAATTTGCATTTAAAAAATTGCGATTATTCGTGACAGAAAAGATTAGGTCTTTAATGATGATAGGATGAGTGCAATATTACCTTTCTGGTCGATACCTGCGTCGTCGATGAAATGGATGTGAAACGGGGAAAAAAATCATTAAAATTCTGCAAAAAGAAACGACCAACAAACGCAACACATTGATATTACTATTAATAATTTAGCTCAGTCGTCATGCGATAGATTGAGCAGAGTGCAGTCCGAGCGAAAAGAACGGGCGGAAAGATCTTAGAGGTGAGATAAATGGGTCGATCTATGATATGACGCGTTCGATTCACTCGCAATCTCGTACAACACTCTCGAAGCTTGAAAGGAGAGAGACCTTGACGACTAAAACTCTTATCAATAATCTCGATAGAGAGACACATCTCTATAGTGTTTCTTATTTTAAATATATGTGTTACATATATTGCGTTTTCGATTGGGAGTGCTTCGAAGGTCGATATGCGTGTGCGGTGTAGTGCTCTAGAAAAACGAAAGAGCTATTGGCTAAATCTAGATCAAACCTTGAACGTAACGTCACTAAGTAGAGAATTAGTGGGATGCCCTACTCTGTAGAGGGAACTCTCCAATTCTGCCTGGCTGACGTTTCGCGGTTGCTTCGATTTGCCGCTGTCAGGTCGTTCTTCCTTCTCCTCGCTGTCCTTACCACCCTCTGTTTCCTCGCCCTCCTGGCCGGGAGGCAGCCTCGCCTCGCTGGGACTCAGGGCTCCGAACAGCTCGAAACTCAGCCGCGCCAGCCGTAGTTGTTCGACCAGATACGGTATTGCGGATTCCTTCAGATTTCCGATTACCTGACGAGCTATGAGTAAAGCCGCTAATTGCTGAAACGGAAATTTGTATTCTCATGGTTATGAAGAGGTTATTGCAAGAGAGATAGCTGAATTCTCACCTCCTTGAGTCTCTCTTGATCTTGAAGATAGAAGGCGATGTAAAACAGCGATAGGAAGGAGTTTACAAACTGAAACTAAAATATAGGATAGTCGTTGCAGATTATCTGGAAATCGCAGTAACATTAACATACATACGTATGTACAAAATGCACACAAAAGCGATTACGAAGGCTTGTGATGTATAAGATTATTAAGCATAAGCAAAAAAGTGTTTTTTTGCAAAAAGAATGTTCATGCAGCGACAGAGACAGCCAGAGCAGGCACACTTCTGCTTTAAAACAAAAAGCTTAAAGTCTATTGTATTTTTCAAAATGTCCACCTCTAATATACTTTTCTTCAAATCACATCGCCGTTAGTTTTTTCAATTAATTTACTATTAAACTCGTTTGCCTGAATTGCTGATCAACGTAATTAAATGAATTGAAAGAATTATTTTTATTTCTAGTCGTAGAAAATTTGTAAAATAAGTGAAGTACTTTAAAAATCTAATGTTTATTTTATCTTAAATATTATATATTAATTTTACATAGAATTTATTATATTTATTAATCTTTAGAAAGCTATCATATTTTTTTAAAAGAGCTTGTAGATTTCATAGCAGAAAAATATAGACATAATTTATGAATAATTTTTATGTAAAAATATTGAGCCGATTTAGAGACAATATATTCTTCCAGCTATATAGTCCTCCGGCTCTCTAAAGGTTAAAAATTCAAATACATTATGCAAAAATAATTATAAAAAAATAACTTGACATTAAAAATTATATTTCTATAAGATTTTTTCTAGAAAAAATTTTTCTGTTTGATCATTTATACAGAAACGTTGTATAGTACATTCAATGAATTGTGATATAATAGATAAAGAAGTGTGATTGTAGTAATTATATAGCGTATACTTGGCACGAGACACTACCGTGTCTCTTATATTATAGTTCACTGAACTAATCACGCAGAATACTATAAAACTTCTACTACTAAACTTCTTTAAGTATATCATTTCGAGGCTCGATTATAACATTTAAGTATATCATTTCATTTCGAGGCTCGATGCAGAATTAATTTTGATTGAATCATTAATTGCAAAATAATTAAAATAATTACCATCAAATTAAGCGATTCAGGCAAATTATAATTACATAATCTCATATATTATGAATAGCTATAATTAATAAAACTTTTTCTAATTTGATTCATGGAATACCATCGAAATGTTGTACATTTGTGATAATATAAGTAAAAATAATGAATATCATTTATAGTATTTAATTAGAGAAGGACATGTGTATATAACATTTAGCACAACATTGATATTCTATTCACTGAAAATGGAGAGTTCTTCTTATTACCAGTGCCACTTTGTAGATCAGATGATTCTCGTATTCGGTGTCTAGTCGATAGTTTTCTGCGTCCAACACACAAAAATCACAAATACTATCTACCGCACCATGAACGCTCTCCAAAATTTAAATAATAACAAAACTGTATCTATGGCCACGGGTTTAATCACATAAAAACAGAGCAACAGTTTCATGTAAATGTATGATGTTCTCGTTACATAATCTTTCAATTATTCTCTAGAAGAAGCTAAGCCGTGGAAAAATTATCGAAAGTATATGCTATGCTTTTGAACTAAACGTGCATAGTGTACCGTAGAATACACATATCGATGCGAAATAGTCGGCAAATGGCAATTGTTCGTATTCTGAGTCGCACGAAGATACGATTATGTCAAAGACAGAGAAGAAAGAGAGAAAGGGAGAGAGAGGAGGGGAAGAAAAATAGAAGAAGATAGTGTAAAAGGATTTGATTATCATTGGGACACATACCTAAATCATTTAACCACATCGCAACCTTGAAGTACGCTTCATCCATCAACGCAATCACCACTGCGAGTAACACCTTTGGCACGTAACTAAGCCAGAACCCATAGCCTCCAGATTCAAGATGCGCGTCCCACCAATCCTGTAATTTTGCAAAGAAGTCGAAAATTTTATAATAATATAAATTTTATACATTCTAATTTTTTTAATTTTCTTCTTTGAAAAATGAAAGTGCAAATGAATCATATATTTATTTAATCTAAATATATGTATATATATATTTTTCAGACTAAATAAGCTAAAGTATTTTAAAAATATATTTTTTACCATTTGAATTTATAAGTTTTAGATTTAGATAATCAGGTTTCCTGTTTTCAAATAATCAAAATCTTTACCGTATTACATGAGGAAATAAATTTTAATATAATTTTGCTTCAATTAAAATTTTTTTATGGTTAATAACTAAGCAATACATTTATACCTGTATCTGAAAACTCAAAATCATGACGATAAAGACGAAGAGCAAACAGATTGCGATAATAGGCACGCTCACGAAGTATCGAAACATATTTCTTCGCCATCTGGGATACGTCGGTTCCATCCTACCCGTCACTGGCGAGACTTCCAAAGTTCCCTGAATACAATTAAGGTTGAATTGATTAATAATAAATTAATTGAACGAGTTTTACAAGTGAACTTTTGTTCGTCAAAAATCCACGTTATAGTTATCTCTATATTTTCAATTGTACGGTGTAGCAAAAGTATTCTATTCTCATAGCACTGTGCAGGTATAAACGTTGGAATAGCACACTACGGCGTTATCATGTCGATATCAAAGTGCCAAGACTTAAAAATGTTCGAAAGGTTCTTACTGTAAATAGAGGTCTAGGCTCGACCAATAAATCATCCCTCTGATCCAAAGTGCCCCACCTGTACGCCAATTCCGCGCCCCTCCTTTTCCAGGTCTCCAGGTATACAGTAGCCCATATCACGTTGAACACCGAAAACAGAACGTACGCCACGTCCTCCACCGCTTGGTTCCTGCCGATGATGCCGACCTAAACAGTCATGATCCGATAGTTACTTATCTTTGATCTTATCTATTTCAAAGCATTCTGTTGAGAATCGGTTTATTTTAAAATTCTAAATTTATTACGTTTTGTTTTATTTTTTTTTAAATTAACAAGATATTTTACTTGTTCCATATTCGTTATTTGAATTATAATAGTAATATACGAGAGACGTATATATACCTACATACCCAGTATATGACACCCACTGCAGCTGGAACGATCAAAGCGGTGGTGTAGTGACCGAGCCAGGCGAAGTACATGGTGATTTTCACCCCGAAGTATTTACAAATATCGTCCAACGGTTGAGGGCTGAGAAACGCGCGGACCCAACTCCGTTGCAATTTCTCTAACGCGGGTAATTCATGAAGAGGGAAGACCTGATGAAAGCAGAGTCGCGTCACGGATCTCCTTCGACGAGATGAGATTCAAGGAATCTTATCTCGTCGAAGGAAGTGCGAACAGGACACAATAAAATCAATATGCGCATATATCGCACCTGAGAAATAATACCGGATGAAATGCACTTTGGGATAATCGCTTGACCCTCTACCATCTTAAGACCGGATAAACTATGAAGATCGTGAGGGCCGGCCCTCAGGGTGTGAAGTAGATGCAGCACGAGGGATTGCCTTTCCTGGGTAGTGAAAAATCGAGTCTCGTCGTCACTGCCTTCGAAGCAATTAGCTTCGGAGCCGACGAACTCCTTGAATCCACCACCGAATTCTTGTCTCAGGGACTTTGGAAGATGCACTTCCTCGGCGGCCTTAAGCAGACTACAAGCCAATCGAGTTACATCTATGCGACTGTTTTTACTCGCGCGATTTTTTACAATTTTTATTAAAGTCATAAAGTCATGTCATAAAGTATTCGATCGAAATAGAGTGTATTTTATCTTTATACTTATACTCTATCGGATACTTACACGCTAAATGGTGCCGTAATGTAAAACCCGTAACTGTCCGACGAGGCGTGATGTCGCACATGAACTACTAGACCCGGGGTTCCAGCCCGAAGTCGACCTAGAAGCCACATCAAGGTCTCGTCGTTCGCTCCGCTGGGGAACATCATGACCACATCGCATTCCTAAAAAAGAAAATTATTGAACTTCTTCCACATAGGTTACATGGCAAAAAGTAATTGAATTTACAACATCCATCTTTCTAAATAATGATATAATATAACTTTTGTATTTATCTATATAAATAAATTTATATAAATTTATATAATAAATATTATTATGTGTGTGTTTGTGTGCGTGCATTTTGCATGTGCATGGTAAATATTATATATATATATATATATATATATATATATATACATATACATACACACACACAATATAGTAAATATTATTTTCTAATTAGAACTAGTATTAACGATTAACTAACTTTTTTTTGCGCTTTGTTAATACAAGTTCTTCCTGATAAAATCAAATTCTAACTAGATAAAATTAATATTTATTGTCTGCTGTTGGAGGTATCTAGTAAAGACTAGATACAATAAATATTGTATTTTTCCTCCAAATTAGAAACCCATGTTGAATTGTATAATGATTTCACAGAAAAAGCATGGACGTAGCCTTTCTCCTTGCCTTGCCTTTACGTGAAAAACTAACCTAATCTAACAAACCTAATTCTACAAATTATTTTAATTATTAATTAAATATTGGTTTAATTCAGTTAACTTTGGACAACGTGAGTGTAAGGAAAACAGAGTTTTGCCTTTTGGACAACGTGAGTGTAAGGAAAACAGAGTTTTGCCTTTCTCTCACCCACGCGTTTTCTGTGGAAAATTACAATTCTCTATGGGTTTCCAATTTGGAGCAAAAACATTGTATCAGCTTTTACTTAATTAGATTTAACTAGTTGAAACTATTGACGAACGAGATTTTAATTAAATCTGTATAATAGAGTCAAGTTTTGGCAGATTTTGGATTTTAACTGTAACACACACACATCTAACACAAAAATAATAAATTAAAAACAAAATTTACGTACATTTTATTAAAATAATTTTTATCAATTTAAAAAGTTTTTATTTTACATCTTTATCGACAATAATTTGTAAAGATTGCAAAAAAAAATGTTGAATATATTAAGTTTATTGGACTACCACAAAAATCCATTAGGTTCCTCTTTTAAGAATAGTTCAACAGTCTTACATGTCGTTTCGTGAAATATTAAGGGTCTCCAACGCGACTGAAAAAACCACTCGAAGTAGTTGTGGTCAAGTAGTTACTTGCATTACTAGGTCAGCCGTGTTATCGGGGTATCGTTGTATGTGAATTGGCAATACCAAGTGATATACTATTTGGATTTCAGCCAGTTTATTCTCGAATGATTCTCGAACATTAAGATTAGTCGTAGAAACTATTGCGAGCCGAAAAAATCAACATTATATTCAGAGAAGAAAATAGTTATATACACGATGAATTAATCCTTTGAACAAGAAATTGCTTATATTACTATCTTGATTTAATCATCCATTTTAATAGTATTGTGCTAAATAATTCTCCCGTTCTCTTTTTCTCTATATGTATAATTTCTAAGATGAATTAATATCACAACAATAATAATTTTTCTCATCTTATTTAATCGAAAAAACTCGTAATATTATTTGTATTATAATATTATTAGTATTGTAGTATTATTTACTGTAAAGAATATTATATTAGAATAAATATATTCTTTAAATATGTACATGTGCCATAATTTCCATTTGTACGCGAAAATACATATTATTTTAAATAATAGAAACAAATATTATTATGAAAATAATTAGTTTACGTATAAATATGTAGATTTTATAGATGATATTGCGTGTGATACTTATTCCATTTACATAAGTTAGAAATGATTTTAAATAAAATTTTTAAGAGAAGGGAGAGAGAGAGAGAATGGAATTTATGAAACTTTTATTAAAAATAACATATTTTATTAGAATTATTATAAATTCTATAATTATTCTATAATTATTCTAGAATTATTATAATTCTATAATTTATAAAGTAACATATCCAAGATAAATTTACTTCACATTTATCGTGCTAACACGACAAAAATCGAATTCAAGACGAAATAGTAGAAGGACAAGCAAAATAGTACCGAATCAACAATGTAGCTTGAAAGAGTAAACATTGTAATATAGCGAAGTTTCTCTATCCATTAAGAGCTTAATGTGTTATTATTTTCATAGAAATAGAAGCATAATTAATGATTGTTGTTCACTTCGATGATCCAATTTAAAAGAGACTTTCTTTGTTTGTGTTTTTTTAGAATAAAAAACAAAATTGGTATTCGTAGATGTGCCAACTTATTTCTTTTATCAGATTAGATTTTTGCGGTGATATCATGGAACTACGCTGCACAATGATTGATGAGGACAGTCACGTACATGAGGAAGAAATAGAGATATTTGAGTACCTATCGCTAATAGCGACACACAGACGCTATCATTATCGTTATGGTTCAGCAATCGAGTGTTAAAAAGGATATTATACAAGCGATATTGTGTTACCAGATGAGAAAACAAACATTGCTTTTCATCATAAAAGAATATTCTCGCATTAAACTCGTACTGAAGTGAAATGTGATACGTCTCACTCTTTTAATAATTAATGTTTGGAATTAATTTGCCTGTAAATAGTGTGCTGTTATTACGTATTAAAGTTATCCCGTGACATTATGACGCATATAATTTATTTCGAGTACGTAATTGGACAAAACTTGCAAAATTTTGAAATAATATCAAAATTTAAGTATGCTCTGTGCAGCAAAACTTGTCAAATAATATTTTGCCAAATTTGAATATAATATTTTGCTAAATTTAATGTTGACTGATGTCCAAAAACATGTTTGTTATTTAATCTAAGTATTACTTTCAAAAATTACGAAATTTTACATGACTACTGTGATATCTACTGAAAGAAACAAATTTCCGACGAGACTTTTGTTCGCAGAATTGTGTTATCTACGATGTCGAACAAATAATAGCTTTAGTATTGACAGTTTCACTCTTGCTTATCTTAAAAATAGTATCTTTCGATACTTAACTATGTGTTTAAGGATATTTTAAGTACATACCTGAGTAGGAACCTTTTGTATCCATAGGCGGCGGGGGGTCATTAAATGGCCTGTACATGGTATTTTGCGTCTTAAAAGACGGGATGCTGCAAACAAAAACATAACCAGATTATTAAATTTATGTTAGATTGATATCATTTATTCATATCATTGATTGTACCAAGAATTAAAACTTAGAGGGGAATGAAAGTTTCAAGTCTTGATACGCGCGCGTGTGGTTTCTGTAAAATTTAATATTCCCGGTTATTTATTGACATGACATAAGGGTGTAATTCTTTTTATTTTTAACTGACATGAATTGCCTTAGCTTCGTGTGTGGGTATACTCTTTTTAAAAATCGATTTTCAAATTATTCCCAGGTTGAATCTCGACCTCATTATCGAGAAAATAAATTTATGCATATTGCAACATTAAACGGATTTGATCCCTAAATAGACTTAAATTATACGATTCTATGTTGAAAATTTTATAAATTGTTACAATAAGAAACGATCGTATATATTTTCAATGAAAAAGAGGGTATCAGTTTCTTTTTTTTGTGCAAATTTCCTCAAATATTATAAATATAAATTCAGATTTTTATTATTAGGTATTTTTTCTTTTCTTACATTTTTTTTACAACACGTATTGCTATTACGGAAAAATAAAAAAATAAAGCTACTTTTTACGTGGAAAGGACTAGTAACAAAAGAAACAAGAAATATATTTTTAAATATTTGGTGCATTATTTAGATCTTATAAAACAATGATTATAAAAAAAATAATTATTTATTTATTTGTTTAAACACTATATATATATATATATATATATACTCCGATTTTATATACTTTGTTTGCAAAAATAATTACCGACGAATAGTGCTTCGTCATTGGGCTGATTCCTCTGACGTCAGTTAACTTCAGTAGTTTGATTGTCTCTCTTGCTTGTAGAAAGGGACAGAGAAACAATTAAACTACAGTTAAAGTCAATTGACGTGGTAAGAATCGGTTTCTCCGGACACGTGTAACGAAAACCAGACGGTAAATTACCGCTGCACGAAGGATGCGACCATTAATCTCGTATACACGAAAACGTGTAATGACTAAAAATCCTTCGACAAGATAAATTATGTGCGATTACTTTGAGCGAACCCGAAGGTATCTAACGTAGGCGTGAAGACGAGCATTTATCTATGTCGACCGCAAAACTTTAAAGCTCTCATCGGGATATACTGTCGTTAAATACTAAATTTTGAGTGCAAAAAGCAGGCACACTTTAACTTTTTTTTTCAAAGAAAGATGAAATATTTTGATGACCTCTTTCGCGGACTTGTTTTACAATAAATTAAACATTTAATTGCTAACAATTTGTACGTCTGATTTCTTATTTAATTAATTAAACAATTTACAAATAAATAAAAATTTTAATTTATTTTTTAATTAATGTGAGCCAAGCCATGTAACATATGAGAAAATAATTAATTGTCCATAATTTTAAAGAATTATTAAATTAAATTAAATAATATGCAGAGTTTGTTCGCTCGCGATTTACGAAACAGTAATATTTTTTATTTTTAAATTATTTGTATTAAATTTTTGGTATGAAAATTATGAAAATTTGTTTCAAAATTGTGATTTCAAAAAGAGATGCATTACTAAATATAAGCTCTTAATTGTTGTTTTTACTAAACTATTATTTTTGAACTTTCTCAATAGTAGAGACATTATAACGTAAATGATGGCAAAGTTCCAACATAGTAGTTGGACCAGAAGGATTACTAATGCAAGCATTACTAATGCAGCCAAAGTTATTTCACATTTTGTACTTCTCCCTTATTATCTCACAGTACAGAAATATAATTTGAATTATGATTTTTATTAACATTGTTTCCATATGTGATAATATCAAATCAAGTTATGATATTTTATACAAAAAAATCTTTTCGTATCCATTTTTATTTATTTTTTGAATTTATTTTTTTTATTTTTTTTATATTTTATATTTTACATATTCTTTATGTGATAAGAAAAACAATGTACTAAATAGATAAATATCATAAAAAGAGAGAAGAAATTCATACAATTTAGCGTGTCATACAATAACAAATGTTCTTTTAGCATCGTGACATGATCATGTGCAAATATTGGTCTTAAAGTCTCATTGCAGACTTCAAAACTAGTCTATTTAGAAATATATATGGAGAGATTCTCAAAACACATATATTGCAGTATAAGAGAAGAAAGTGTTTACAAAAAGTATATGTTTTTAAACAAATGTGTATGTGTATAACAAGTAGAATTGGTACTAGAAATGAATTAATGGATTCTATTAGTTTTATTACTTTCTTGATTATTAATGCTCTGGTGCGCCGCAGTTGCACGTGCTCGCGCGGAATTATTTAAATAAATAATTAGTAACTCTCGCGAGCCATCAGGTCAGAAATTCGCACCTCTGAGATCTACAGTATACACGGTGGTTAAACTACTTTGGAAGGTTTCCATTTCGAATCCCTTCGGATCTATATTGTCGATGAAATGCACTGTGTCTCATTTCGGTGGGGGGATGAGAACGGAGTGAGAGAATCCCTCTTACGTCACAAGTCGCACGTGTATATATATATATATATATACTCATATATATGTATATATCTATCCTTTTCGTGGAGTGCACGCTATCTACATCTCGTCTATGGACGGTCTTACAAAACGCAGAAATTATGGACCGTCCCGAACGAAAAATCATGCGTTTTCGTTAAGGATATCGTTGATACATACGTAGTAGCCGCACTCGGGTAAAATATTATTTTATACGGCAATGATGTGAAACATGTAAAAACATGTAAAAATTTCAAGCTATTAATACAATTTATTATACAAATTCTTTCCATATTTTATTTATTAATTTCTTGATTAAAATACACATTCATTTTTGGCAAAAGTTTTGATATATTTTTTTCTTTCTATTTTTAAGCTAGTAGAAATTTAGATGATTTCATAAAATAAAGATGTAAATGCGATAATATTTTCAAAAAGAATTAATATAATGTAAAGTTTAATTGCAAGAATATACCTTAGAGTTATCGTATCTTATTATCATCTCTTATATTTCATTTTTTAATCATATTAGATACAGTTCTGTCTTGTTTATAAATAATTGCATTGTCTTATAGGAATATCTAGTAGCATGTTTTATTTTTTCATAACATGTGCCATCATATGTCTGATGCAGCTGTATGAAATCATTGGAAAATCATTGGAAATCTTCTTTGTCTTTAGTTTTACAATGTATATTTTTTCATTATATAATTTTTTTAACAAAAATGTTAACACGAAATTATTGCTTTGCAATGACAGATTAAAATCAACTTTATCTATGTTTTTGGTCCAAATAATTTGATCCAAATATTGATCTTTTTACTTACTTAGAGGATCTTTAATAAATTTCATGTATTTTGCAAACATGCTACTATACATAGACAAGTTATTCTCAAAATCGATGATGCATGTCTACAACAAACAATTATTTGTGCGTCATACAAGAACTTTTTTTACTGAATAGTCACGCTTCATCGACTTGGTATACTCGGAATAAGGTCAATGCACTTTGTTTACACTTGTAGTCTGATGACATCGGGCAGCGAGTGACTTAAAGGTGCCAGTGCATCCATAAAACTATAAAAGCTTTCCCATGTTGTGCTTTCTTGAGGAAAAAGTTTTGCAAATAGTTTGCAGTAAAATAGCTTTGTGAAATGAAATTTTAAATGTACGAGCAGAAGATTACCTTCGTATCTTTTTCTTCTTTTTACTCTACGATATTAGATAGTAACCTAATTACCATTTTTATATTAACATCAAAATATAAATTTTCATATTAAAAATTTTCACCATTTTTATTTTTTAAATTCTATAGTTGAAATCCTTTTACGGGATTAAAAATTATCTAAGTAAAATTAAATTAAATTATACTTTTTATATTAGTCTTTTTAATTTTTGATTGAACTAATTTATTGCATCTGTATTGCTTCATACCTTTCTTTAATTGCTTTTTTTTAATAAAATAAAAACTTTACCATAATAAAAATAATTTGTTATAAATATATATATTAATATTATATGATGATTTGACATAAAGAGATTGGAATGCAACGAAGCCAGTTTAAAAGTATCTTAGAATTTGCTGTAATAAAATATAACGTAATTTTGTATTTTATGTATTTCTGTTAAACCATATATTATTGTGTATTAAAACATTAAGGTCACATTTATATCATAATTTGTAACTGTCAAGCAAAAGTCGATTATATTACGATATTCTCGTTCAAAATATGTTATACAAGCTATAGATTTTTTTGCAATATTTTCTTAACAGCATAGTTACTGTATACTCCGACGGATATACGCTGTATAAACTTCTTCTTTATTTATCTTACGGATGGGATTTAACTTAGTTGTTTTAGTATACAGTATCAGACATTTTTTCTTTTATGAAGTCTTTCAGGATAACAAAAAGAAATTTAATATTATAATATTGAAAGAAAAATATCTCAATAATATTGAGAAGAATTAAAACGTATGATATTATTATATACAGCTCTCAATTAGATTTTTAAGAAAAGAAGAATTGATATGAAAGAATTCATTAGACAATAATTTATAGGTAAGACATCGCGAACATTCCTATATCCACCGTTACAAATCCTTCGTTATTTCGCGGATCAAACGTAAACTATCATAATCACTAAAGTTTGCATTGGAGTCATGATATTAACTATCATTTTGAACTCCACCTACATTGTTTCAAACAAACCACAGTGAATAATACATAATGTAGATAATGTACAGTGTGTTATATCATTCGGTTCAATGCGCAATTGTGATGTGACACAAAAACAGGTCGAGTAGTTATATTCGAGCAGCATGATTAGGACCGACATAGCGTTAACAAATGCTAAGCTTTATGTCTTTTGAGAGCTGTACTTTTTAAGAATATGACGATCCTTCACCTATTTTTAACTTTGCTATCATTGATTTGCTTGTTCTCTTTTAATGTTTAAAATATTCGATTGGAAGAACGCACAATACAGAAATGTGTCTAAAGTATTTTTTACATTCATTAATTAAATCAAGATTTAAGATTAAGATTGATATATTTAATAAAATATTATTATAAATAAGACATTGAAAAATATATAAATCAAGTAGAATATTTTCTTTCTTTTACATTAAGTAAATTTTGCACCACGTGTCAAACGAATTCGAGTTAATTAATGTTATTTTTTATGAAATTAGGTTAGTCCCGTGAGAATTTTGTAATAATCAAATTTATTAATATAATAAGAAGTTTTTAACTTTGATAAACATGAAAATTTTACTGTTTTGTTAAACTAACTAAATTAATTATGATTTTCATAAAATCTTAAAATAAAATAAAAATAAAATAAAAATTTAAAAAATTTTTCTAAAATTTTGTAAAATTATATATATTTTTTGTAAAATTATATATTATAACCGAAACGTTCATACATATGTAATTTTATTCGCAATTAAAAATTTTTATTGTTATATCTTACTTACCTATAACTGCGTTTGACTCTCATGATCTAATTTTGAACTTTAGTATTTTATTATCAGGAGTCTCTATATAATTAAAGTTTTTTATTTATATATATTACAATTTTATCGTATCCAAGATATAATATTGTAAATATTTTCAATGCTGACTAAATATTTCGAAAGCTAAAAAATTGTCTAATTTTTTAAAGCAAATTTGGTTTTAATATAACTAAATAAATTTAATTACAGATTCATGAAAATTTGTAAATAAATATTCTAAATATCTGAGTATACAAAACTTAGAAAACTGCATAAAAACAAATTATTGTATAAAAATTAAAGAATGGATATATTTTTTCAATATATATATATATATATAAGTATATTTTTATCCAATTTAATGTCGTAGTTTCTTTTATTTTGTACACAATTTACGAATTTATTTCTATGTAAATTAAAAATTTATAGTAGTAGCTTTCAAAACGTTAATATATTTTACTTTTGTTGAAAACAAAACACATGCATTCAGTTTGTTTTAGATTCTATAATAATAATAATAATACATATAATTGAATTACTAATTATTCTGTAGATACTAATTATTCTGTAGACGTTATCTACAGAACGATCACTGAACTATTTTTATTACACACACATACATAAATGCATAATGCATTCAACCCACGTGCGAAGGATTCTTACGTAACTTCGGTGCGCCCATAAAGTACGTTGAATGTTAAACTTGGCAAAGTGCATAGGAAAAGCAATGAAATTTAACCACGTAAAACTGCAGCATTTCCCGGAGTTGCAACTAGTTCTATAACATCGAATTTTTATATATGAAATAAATTAGTTACAATTTACTATTTAAAATCTTATATTACGAAGAGTCTTCTACCATTTTAAGAAAATACTAAATAATTTTTTTTTAATTATAAAATATTTAGATTTATTCCATTTATTATTTATTACATAGTAAAAAAGGAAAAATAATTGTTTCATTATTACTAATAATAATTAATTTAGTATCCCTTTCTTTCAATTTAATGATTTAATATAAAATTAATAGTAATATAATTAATAGCAATATAATAAAAAATTAATAGTAATATAATAATTAATATTTACACTAATATATTAAATTTTTTATTAAATATTTGGATAAGTTTATTTTAGAAATTTATGATATATGATATTTTAAATATATTTTTACTTATTTTATTATTGTAATAATTTTTTTAAAAGAAAGAAGAAAAAAGTATAATAAATTAAATTTCGATGTTGACGTTATATATACATGTAATACATGAGTAACAGGAAATTTAAATTTTGTAATAGGTATGTTATGACAGACATTCTGAGGAAGATGCTATCGATTAAACATGAAATAATTTCTATTTTATGTTCTATCGTGCGAAAAGATCTCGGTGTATTTCCTATGTATTTATAACAATCCGCATGAATGCCTTAACAGCAACTATTTCGAAAATGCAACTGCAACATGGCGGTCTGGAAACATTGAGGTCATCAAAAGAGATGAACATAACATAAAACATGTTTTTTTTGCAAAGATATTTATCATCGTAAATCGAGCGTGATGTCATTTTGTTGTGCTACCGGAAACCGCATGAATTTATCTCCCCTGAAATTGATGTATTATTGATGAGTTTCGTCATGTTCGCAGATACATCAATGGAATGATTTTAGTATATCAATAAATATATCCATGAAAGCACTTATAACGAAAATACAAGGATACGAAAATGAACCCCTATGAATTTATTGAATTTATGCGTTCACATTATGTTTTCATACCGCTTATTGACATTAGTAATTACTAATGTTGTGCGTAGGTAATATATAATAGATGTTAACACATGAGTTAAATTAGGATACGTATAATGAATGTTATTACATAAAAATATACACGTAAAAATATTTAAATTCTGAAATGTTCAGATACTTTTGAGAGATAATAACAGATTAACAGGTTAATAAGTTAAACATGGCAAGTGATTCGACCTACAAGATCTAAATTTGCGTCCTATCTCTTAATCACTGATTACGATATTAACAGCATGCGTATGTGATCAAGAAATATAGTTAATTCGCAAATTGATACACGTCAGTTCGTCCTTCCACAGTCACTCCGTTGAACGAGGCCAGAAACGGATCGAAAAGCGTTCCGCCTATCGGGCGGCATGACGGGGAAGGAAGATCGATCCTGATATCCGTGCACCAGAAAGTCAAAAGCAATTTGGGACTAGATATCCGTGGCGATGAATGGTTGCATGAGGTTTTGTAAACGATAATGACGTGAAGAATGCGTTGGTACCGTAAAGGTATGAAGAAGTGACGCCTGACTCACCCTTATCAAGAGTCTCTCTGGCCGCGTGTATGACCTTTCTGCGACGGAGACCGTCGCCCGCTAGGGCGCTCGTCATCGCGCTAGTGAAGGTCGCACCGGTGCTCGTCGCGGTCCTGACATCGTCGCCGTTCGCGCACTCGTCCGTCGCGGACGTGGACGTGGTGGCGGCTGTCGACGCGCGATGATGATGGTGGTCGAGGAGATTGATCGAGGACCCCTCGCCGCCTGGCATAATGTCCCGAACTGCCAGGGACCGTAGTCCTTAGCCGGAGGACCCTTGCGCCTCAACTGAACTGTGACTCCTCTCACTACGTCGTTCTCATTTGCCCTCTCCCTCTTCGTTTTACCCTCATACCCTCGGTTTACTCGTTACATCCCACCCCTTTTCGTGTGGCCTCGTCATTCCTCACCCTTCGCCGCTTACCGTGCCACCTAGTCGTTCGCTCGCACGATGACGACGAGAGGATGAGATCCCTATACGAGCATCTCCAGTCGTATTTCCGGCGCAGGAATACTACCCCTCCGTCACGTGGCACCATCTGCACGAAGGGGGTTAAACTTGACCGATCGATGGCGACATAAGGGTAGATTTTAGCCGAGGCGTGATGTGAAATTGGTCTTAAGAGTGAAAAACACTTATTAGAACGGCAGTGTATTTTTGAAATCAGTTTACTCATAAATTTCCCGAAAAATTCCCAGTTATTTATATATATAAAAAGTGTATATAAAAAACTTATAAAAAACTTGTAAAAAATTCAAATCTTTCTTCAAATGAGAAAAGATTTCAGGAGAATTGAAAGGACTAAATATCTTACGTTTCGGGGTTGCTCAAGGAAATGAGAAAGGAAAACAAAAACAAAATATTTTTATTTTCTTGCGTTCTCGCGTCTTTATTAAAATACTTACACGCATAACTTACACGTATACTACACATGTATGTAGTTAATTTAAATAGACTTAGCTCCTTATACGTGGTCACTCGCACAAGTCGAGCTTCCGCGCTTCGATCTCGCTGGAAGGGTGCCGGTACACGCTCGGCACCCTTTTTATAAGTGTACGTCGCGACGAACGATCGATTTGCCGCCGGTGACGCAGAATTTTCTTCTCAGAAAGGAGAACATTCCTTTTCACAACTGATATCACGTTGGTATTTTGCTTTTAATCCTCCAACACACAATTTGTAATTTGTCGCGACATCTTGAGCGATGCTTTATCTCCCAGCGATAAAATAAATCTTCTCTAAATGAAGGTGCCTGGAGGAAATATTGATCATTCCTCACGTTTATGTGATCAATTTAGTGTTCCTGCATTGCGTCGTAATTCACCTGCCATATTAGATGAAACATTAATTTATTTTTTATGATGTAAAAATGATGCTCTTTTATTCATGATGTGTAATTAAATTTTAAGTATGAAGAGCAATATAAAAAAATATAAAGACATAACTGCAATTTTAGACATTAATATAACAACTTTTAGAGATTCGATTTGTTAACACGATATATCTCTATCAATAAATAAAAATTAGTGCAAAAGTTAACACTTTTCTGTCCGATAAAGTTTTAATTATTCTATTTTTATCATAGCTTTTTATTGAGTTCTTTAGAACTTTCCTTTTTACTTAAAAATAATATATTTAAGCATATTGATGTTGTTAAGTTACTCGATATGTTTTACTGTATTTCTCAGTAATGATAGATATTTAATAATTTTTTAATTTTAATAATATTTAATAAAGAATTCAAGATTTTTGTCACATTATATATGTCTTTTAACAAACAACCGGACAGGAAAGTGTTAAAGATAATCCCACAACCGAATCGAGAGACGAATCGTCGAATTTTTCTCATCTCGTCATCACATCCTCCATTTTGGGTTTCGTCATTACACATCGACCTCTATAGCAAATCTCTGTCATGTGAGAGACCTTCGTAGTAGTCGAAGTTCTTAGGACCTTGCCCAACATCGTGGAATTCGTTCTAAATACGTTGCTTGTTTGTCTAATCGATGTCGCCTTTTTCGTGGTCGTCGTGGAAGGTTCTGTTATTAGGGTCTCTTCGGATGGTATCACCATGTTCGTGGTCGTATCTGGGATTAATGTGGTTACTTCGAAGGTGGTAGCATTCTCTTTCGTCGTTACTTCCTGCGTTTCTTCAGGTTTGGTCCCGTTTTCTCCAACTTCAACACGTTGCGTCACGGAAATGTCTTGCGAAGAATCACTCGTGTCGTCTTTTCGATCGATCTTTTCGTTTTCTTTTGCACTCGTCGCGTGCGCTAAAGAGGTATCATTCAAGTTATAATTATCTGTCTCACTTCTAGCTTCGATCACTTTTGCAACTTCTTCCTCCTCGGCATTTTTCATGCTGTCAAAGATGGCCTTCACATAATCGGAAATTGTTTTCACGTTGCCATTGCCCTCATTTCGCGTAATGACACCGGGAATAGTCGTCGTAGAGTATGAATTCGACGTAGTTTGCGACTTATCGAAGGCCGACGGATATTTCACTTCACTCCACTTAGTTCTATGATTCTTCGGATGTGCTTCGTTTTCTTCCATGTTTTGCTGCTTTTTTAATGTCATTATATGTTCTTTTTCTTTACCGGTGGCACTCAGTTTTCGTATTTCTTCATTCGCCGGGAAGTCGAGCAGTTCCGTGCCAAACTCGTTTTTCTTCAAGATTCCTGATCTATCGGGATAATTGGATGGTAAGTTATATCTTTGATTAAATATTTCGACGTTTTCAAAATCATTCTGCTTGTCTTCTTGAGAATCCTTGTACTCTCCTGGCTTAACTTCTTCTTCCACTTCAGTTTCTTCCCGTGACAAATGAGTTGTTCTCTCAAATATCGCTTCCTGGGACTCGTTTTTCGATCCATTTGAATTTTCATTTATCGTTGTAACGCGTTCTTCATTCGGTATCAACGTCGTATCGATCGGTGTATAATTCTCTTTCAAGGTTGTAACTTCGCCATCATCGGAAAAAATGTATGGTGTTGTCATCGGCGTCGTTATAGGTGTCGATATTGTCCAGTCAGGCAGCTCCGTAGTGATCGAAGTGACGCGAGTCGGGATAGAGACCTCGTCGTTCTTCAACATCTCCTCCAGAAAATTCTGAAGAAGTGATTTCTGGGTCGATTCTGCATCCGTTGCGATACTTGCGGCAACAGTCGTCGGTTGAGCAGTGGTGAACTTCGATTCGCGAATCGGGTTGTACTTGTATTGATCTTGAACCAAGCTGTTCATCGCAGAGTTGTAGTGTTGAGATTCGGCGGTGACGAAATCATCCGACACGAGAGGTCTTACCCGCACGCGAACTTTCCTTCTTCGAGTCTGAAAGATAAATTTTTGACTTATTTTGTATTGTCTTCTGCAGAATATCACAAAGGATAGCTGATACAGGTTTGCAATTTAAATTGCACTACTACATTCGAATTTATTATATTGTTTATTTTTGATTAGTAAAAATATTTCATTATTTTATATTTTTATTTTATAAAATAGATTACCTTTCGGCCGATAGGAGAGTCAGATTTCGTCACCCTCGCACCGTCGCTTATCTGCTCTGTAAAGTTCTCGTTCTTGTTTCTCGTCCAGTCCCGCGATTCTAGCAACGTTTCGTTTCGAGTTTGATCTTGACGTACTGTCGTCAATGAATTCGTTGCTGCCGTCGTGGAGTTCAATTTCTCCGTATGATCCTGTGCGTTCGTCTTCCATCCGAAACCATCCATCGTTGTGTCCATGTTACCGGCGTTATTAAGATGTTTCTGATAGTCGGAAGAAACGACCACCGTCACCGACGACACCTCCGGTCCGGCCGTGATAATCTCGGGTGCGTTTTCATTCTCGTTGGCGGTTCTGCCTCGACCCTTCTTCGATTCACCAGCCACACGATTCGAGGCGAAACTCGGCTGGAACGACGTCTTTGACAACTTCGTGGACCACTGACTCTCGGCACCATATATATCACCTGTGGAGTGCGCGCTCGCGTCCGAATTCACGCGACTCGACTGGCTATACTTCTTCGGAATGCTAGCCAGCTGGGTCTGATCATATTCTTCTCGTTGCGACACCTGCTCTGGCAGATTGCCGAAGTTTAGAACAAATTCTTGAGACGGATACTGGAAACATACAGATTATACTTCAGCAATCTAAAGGAGGGAGTCACATCTTTCAGAAAAAGATTAGAAATTGGAAAAAAAGGTTTAACCAAATATTTATATAGTTATAGTTTAGCTTTTTATATCCTAATCACGAGACAAGAAGAGTTGCATTTCTTCCTTTTTTCAACGTCTATTTATTATATCTCGTATTTTTGCTTCACAACGCGATACCAGAGAATTCACTTACGTTTTCGCTGTTCTCCTCGTAAAATTGTGTCGGTCGATTCTGATTTGGCATGAATTGTGGCGCGGCATCAAAATTGTCGTCATAGAGAGGCTGTTGTCCACTCGCCGTCACTGGCAGCTGTTGCGTCGTTATTCGAGGGTAGTTTTCGTCTAGCGGCAATTCGTTGTTTGCTTCAAGGCCAGCTTCTGTAGTTGTCGTAATGCGTTTCTTCCCTGGTCGTCGAACTCTTCCTCGTATTCTCGTCGACTTTGAGTCATCTGGTCTTGTTTTCGATTTTATAGTGTACACATCGTCTGACATCGTCGTCGCAACAGGCACGGTTTCCGTCGTCGTGCTCGTCGTCGTCGTCGTAAATATTTTCGTGGTCGGGCGACGGCTTGAGGTCTGATACTTCGGACGAGTTTTCAAAATATGAGCCGGACTCGACTCCACCGCTGTCTCATCGTTTGCGAAGATGTGCTGTACCTGCGATGTGTTTATCAACTTTTATCTTTGAAGCGTTTTAGAAATGTGATTTTGAATGCTTTCTACACGATGCAGTGCGTTGAAGGGAAGATTGATGGAGTGTTACGTGGAAATTTCATTCTAAGGTATCTAATAAAAAATACCTTTTAGACAATATTTTAAAAAATTGAAAAATTTAGGTATCAAATAGAAGATTAATAGATTGCACAAGAATTTAATTTAAAAATATTTAGACAAGTATAATATTTGAAAAATCTAATATCTAAAAATCTAATTTAAAATCTAAAAATTTATATGCCGCTAAGAATTGCTATTTTTTAAGAAAGGCTATTATGGACGTGTTCTGCAATTAGAATATAAATTCTTGATCGAAATACAAAGGTTCTTTGAAATATCACAGAGAAAAGATTGTTATTTAAAAATTTATTTGTTTGTATCTAGATTTACTCTTTTTTTTTTACTATTTCACGAAATGTACCTCGGACAAAGCGGGTCTATATGTAATGGGCGCTTGGAATCTGTTGTCCACTGGATGTACCGGGTGCACTGGCCGGAAGCTCGGTGGCCTTATAAATCCGTAATCGATGTCCTCCTCCACCGTGCGAGCTGTCGTAGTTGTCGTCGTTGGCGGTATGGTAGTGGCGATTAGCTTCTGCTGAGCCGAGTGTATTTTTATGTACTCATTACCCTCGGTTTGCACCTGCGATCCGTGACTTTGAGGACGCACGCGTGTTTTTGTCCTCGATCCGTCGCGATGTCGTTGACCGGCGCCACGACCGGAATCGTTGTTCACAGCGCTGAAACGTACGTACTCGTCCTGGGAGTTACGAGGTCGCGTCTGAATTGCAGAGTCGTGATGAGTGCGACCACCTAAACGAGCTCGAACTCGCTGACGTATTATTACAGGCGCCGGAGTGGTCGTGCTAGTTGTGGCAGTCTGGGACAGAAATAACGGTATTTAACTTTGCGCGTTAAAAAAGTCAAACTTTATATAATACGTAGAAAGTTCTAAATGTTACAGAAAATATTTATAAATGTCAGAAAAACATATTTGTATTAGTCATATACAAGTTATACAACAAAGTTTAGTTGCATACAAATGGAATTATTTTCTGGAACATTTCCGTAGTTGCCCCTGTTCTTTTTGTATGTATTAGTAGCAATAATATAAAATTATTTGCAATAAAATTTTGACACTTAAGAATGGAAAACTGCAACTAAATTCGTATAACATTACAATAATATTGTTTTAATGTACATACTTCGATAAGCGACGGCTCTGTAGGAATCCGCAATTCGTAATCCTGCTGCTTGTTCTGTTGAAGTGGGACGAAAATCGGTGACGCATTCGGATCTATCGTAACACTCTCGATTTTGCCATCAACATTGCGGAACGAATTCTGTCCGCCAACATTATAATCCGACGGAGTTTGCGCCACATTGACTTCGTAAATCGGGGAATACCGGTGCTCCTCGCCGGGTGTGACTCGTGGATCCACCGTCGTGGCTAAATTATAGTTAGTGTCTTCTTGGTAATGCGGATACTCCTTGGATCTCTGAGGAATCGTTTGGTCCGGTCCGGAATTCTCGTTTGCAACTTGATAATTAAATCCGTTTACTGGAGCCTTCTCGAGTCCCGATGGCTGGAAGTCGCCATTCTGATCGTACGTTGCGTCTTGATGCTGGTAGCGCGTTTCTTGAGGACGGTTTTGCAGGTAATTCTGACTCCCGGAGTAACTGTCGGACAAGGGCGTGCTGTACTGGACCGTGACCTCGCGCAACGACGACGGATAATTCTCGGTTTGCATGGGAGTGGTCGGATAATTCTCCGGATAGTTGTTCATCCCTGATAAGGGAGGAGTTTCCTTCTGGTGGAGACCAGAAGCGGGTCCGCTCGGCGGCGAATACGCGTCGGGAGACGCATTACTTTGTGCATCGTTTTGCGAATAGTTTTCGTAGTTAGCTGCTTGAACGTTTTGAACCTGGATAAAGTTAAAAAACAATATTTATATGAATACGTATTTTACGTTTTCTTTCTTTCGAGATCCTTAGAATAGTATGAAAAATAAGTGGAATTAAAAATTAATTATACCACGGATTGAGAATTCGGTCTATCTCGATTCCTGTATTTCTGCGTCCTGGGCGTTGGTCTGGGTCGGTGTTCTATTGCGGTATTATATTTCTGTGTGGTCTCCGGTGTCCTTGCCTTTGTTGGTTCATAAGAGGACTCGCGATAATCCTCCGTTGTGGTCGTAAATCTAGATTTGGATCGATTGTACGTTGGTCTTCGGGTTGTTCTTTCCGTCCTATTATTAGGCGCTTGAGTCGTTTTAGGTCTTGTAGGTATTATTCTGCCTCTATGCGATCGAACGTAACATAATAACATCTTACTGACATTTATTGAAAATTTTTTATGTCCTACTGAGCCTTAAACTATTAATTTAGATCAAATGACATAAGAGTTTTTATGGATGGGAAGATTTTATGTTTCCCATATAAATTATTTTACAATGCGTACTACTTTGAACACTAATAAGGAAACCTTGAAAAATAATAAAGATGAAAAGATACTTGAATCATTAAATCAAGGGTAATAATTGTGAATATCTATTTTAAAAAACGAACTTTTAAAACGAAAGATGTTTTATACAAAAGAATTATACACCAGAAAGAATTACTACACAGAAAAAGTATTAAATATATATAATAATTTTGTTATAATAAGTTATAATAAAATTTTCCCCTCACCTTCCTCGTGGTCTGTAAGTCGTGGAGCTTGTACGAGTAGTCGTCGTCATTGGTGTCGTGGTCGTGGTCGTCGTCGGTGGTAGCATCGAAGCGATAGGAAGATTTCCCTCTTGTTTATCCAGCAAGGAATTCACCAAGCCCGGTAAATGTGGAGATATCGGTGGTAATTCCGCTGGTAAATTGTATTGCGTTGGTCCAACTGGCCCTCTGACGTCATTTACGTCATATGATTCACCCAGATTAGACTGGGAATGATACTGTTCAGCGGTATTGTATTTCTGAGGTTCCCTTTGCTGGACAAGCTCTTGATTAATGAGTGCTAATTGGGTTGCTAGATCTTCCTTCACGGAAGAATCGTGCTGACTTACTGATCTATCTTGGAAACTTGGTGTGTTAGAATAAGATACTTCTTGTCTATAGCTGATTGTCGTTTCGACTTTTGGAGCCTGAGTAGTCAATTTGGTCTCTTGCTCGTAGTAATGCTTTGGTTTTATCTTCGCGGCCGATTGTTCTCCGTAGTATGACGTGCTGACTACGGAGGTAGGTTTATTGTCGTAGTACTGTCTGAATCTAAACTTTGAATTTGAGGGCGGCGTTGAGTAAGTAGGTTCGTACTTAGGACTGCTAGATTCTGGGGAGAAGTTTTGAATAGTCGAAGAATCATAGGACGCGGTGGTAGCGATGGACCCACTTTGATTAGCATCGCTGTAAGAATTCGGCTCGATTAATGGCGTCGGATTGAGATTCTGTTCATTCGTCGGGGTGTTCGATTCCGAGGTTGCTTCCGACAGGTTGTTGACAACAACGGAACCGATGTGCGGCGCCGGGAAGGGAATTTTAGAATAACCCGGGGGCGGATCAAAGCTGAGCGGAGCGACGAAGAATGGCAGTTTGTCTACTTTGCGTTCCACTCTGTTGTGATCGATTGACGACAGATAAGGAAGATCAAACTTTGCGTAACCGTATGGGGGATCCAGGTTAGACGGGCCCACAAACACCTGTGGACTATTAGGTCCGACGTTATCCAGGACAGCGATGGTTTTCGCGTTTCTTAAGATTCTCAAGACGTCGGTGACTTTGACGGTATCCAATGTTCTGGTCGCGGGATTGCCCATGTAAACGGAGAGAGGCGGCTGATTAGGCGATGGTGTGGTAGTGACTTCGCGGTAATTCAACTGTTCCTGATTGACCCGTGGACGTTGCTTACTGCGAATCTTCTTAAGTCTGATATTATCCGTGAGATGCTGGCGACGCGCCTGTTCCCGAAGAGCTTGAGGCTGGACGTTTTGGAAATTCGGACTGGTAGCTCGTAATTGCTCTTCTTGTTGACTTTCCAGAATTCTTTGCTGCTCCAGCTCCAGCTTCTGCCTTTCTTCACGTTGTCTGGCTTCTTCCTCGCGGCGTCTCTCCTCTTTGATGCGAAGGTCGGAAAGTCGTCGTCGTTCGAGCTCTTCCTGCCTCTGCTTTTCTCTAGCCTCGCGAATTCGATCCAGTTCCCGTTGCCTCGCCATTTCCTCCAGCCTTTCTAATTCTTTTCGTTTCTTATCGGCCTCTTTTTGCCGCAACAGTTCCTGTTCTCTTTGAAGGGCTTCTTGCTGCAATCGTGTCTTTCGTTCAAGCGCCTTTTGTTCCTCGTTCAATTTAACGAATTCTTTCACGCGTTCTTCTTTCAAAAATTGCGCTTTCTCTTCGTGTTCTTTTTGGATCTGTTGTAACACTTGCCGTGCGAAGATCTCTTGATCAGGTGAAAGAGAAGTTTGGTCAATATTTCCTTGGCGAACGGGATATTGCTTCCTTCCGCGGATCCTTTTCGGTTGACCTCTTTGCGCCAATGTTTCCGCCGGGACATATACTAGTTGAACCTACAATAAATGCTGCTGTATAACATGTATATCTTTTAAAATGTACATGTCAATTCTAATTTAAAAAATTTATAGATTTTTTAAAATGGAAATAAGTGCTATTTTTAACATAAGACCATTGGATTTAACAAATAAAAAATCTAACAATATATACTTATAAAATATTCATTTAACATATGATACAGTAAACATATTGACGTAATTAAATTTTATTTTTGTTGCGTTATTATTTATCAATTACATTGTTACATATAATAATTATTAAAATTGTTTGTTGTATATTATTGTAAGTAGTCTATACATAAGTGTGATATGAGAATTTGAGATAAAAATTGAAATTTTTTTACTTATTTCTTTATAAAATCCATTATTTGAAATTAGTCATTATTGTAGGTTCCACTTTTGTGTTTAAGAAACCAGATCAATTTGTAATGTAATTTTGTTACGCGCTTAGTTCCGGTTTCGCTCGGTTGATATATGAATTTTGTCTGCACGCTCTGATTCTGTTTAATTTAACGACACCATCGCAGAGATGTACGTGTAAGAATTAGATTCAATAGAATGATAAATTGTCGGAAAGAAAGTATATGAAAACTTTATTATACGAACCTCCTCCTCTTCACCGCTTCCACTTAAAGAAGATTGTGGTAATCCTGGACTTGATTGTTCTTTAAAACGTTTTCCATCAAGTCTCTGGCCTTGTTTCGTTACGTAAGCGTGCGGTCCTTCTTGCGCGTCCTCCACATTTCGGTTATGTTGCAATACTTGATTCTGAACAGGTAAGTTCGATAATTCCTGATTCTGATAGGTCTGACCCGGTCTTTGGGATAGAAAGTTCTGAGAAGGATGTACCGGCTGAAGTGCTCCCGAGGACGGATGTGGGGGTACCAAAGTTTCCGCTGCTAATTCTGGTGCCGTTTGCAAATGGCCTAAGGAACTTTGCGGTAACACTTGTTTCTCATCTTCGGCGCTACTGTAATCGCCGGGTAGAAACGTCTGAGACTACAAATGAAGGCAAAATTAGTCTGGGGAAATAGATGAAAGGAAACCGAAACTTAATTATATACAATTTTGAATTCTCATTAAATTTAATAAAGCAGAGTAGCTAGATTAAAGAAAGAGTACTTTTACTGAAAGAGTTAATCATGTTTTTTGTATAAAAAAATTTTTATTAAATTTACTTTTTTTCAATATAAACATAGCTTCGACTTTTAAAAGCATATATTATTTGATAAAGTAAATTGGAATAAAGTTGTAAATTTTAAAATGTCAAATGTTGATATAGATTTTTCAATTATTTTCTACTAAATATCTTTTATTTTAAAAAGTAAATTTAAAAGTATCTTGCAGCGGAAATTATTTTACCTGAAGAAGCTGCTGCTGAGCTTTGAGCTGCTGTTGTAACAGGAGGAGCTTTTGAATACTCTCCTGCGTCTTCTGCAGCTGAATCAGTTGTTCCTGGTACTGCTGCTGAAGAGCGGGTGGTAACGCAAGTGTTTGGATTGGATTTGATAAATGCGTGTTACTAGACAGAAGCCCGCTTTCCGCGTTATTCCGCGGTAGTTGCTGAACAGATGCGGTTCCTGGATTAGCCAGGGGAATCCATTCGCTGTTAGAGATTTGTCGTGACCATCGCTCAGCCGTACATCTACCGAATCCGCCTAACAACGTTAGGAGGACGATGAATACCGCGGTCGGTGTGAAGCACCTCCGCACAATCTAAAACCGACGATATCGATTAATTGATCGCGGATACTAAGTAATTAACTTCGGCGACAGCACGTACACTACATAACAGCGTAAAATTACTTCAATTGACTTTGCATGGTGGATCTGGGTCAACATTGATTCATTTTGACGTAATTGAAATAATATTTTTTAAATAAAGCACTCTTGAGCGCGCTCGTTGCGTGCTATAAATGATGTAAACTTCAGTTTCGTAATACTAAAATGCGTATCACGCACGATGCGTAAAATTATCCATAGGATTCTAATGGAATTCTGCGAAACGTTAATTGTTTAAATTGAATTTAATAATCAAAAGTGGAATTATTTAAATAATTTTTTGCATATAGAATAATGAATAAAATTATTAATAAAAGAATTATGAATGAAATTATCAATAAAAGAAATTTATTTATTAATAAATTTTATTTATTTATTAATAAATTTTTTAATAATCAAATAAATTTATATTAATAAAAGATGTATCTTTTTATAATAAGGAAATAGAATTTTTTGATTTTGTGTATTAGGAAACAGGATACAAAGTGCATTAGAGGGTAACAGACAAAACGTGGTAACGCTTCGTGCGGAAGATAACAAGAAATCAACCGCAATTTCACCGCAGCTATCATGATGCGAATAAGTAATCGAGATCAATGAATCGATCATGACTTTATAGTTTTAATGGAATAAAATAATGGAACCTAATAGTTTCATAATACGACAAAGCTGACGAACAAACGCACGCACATACACAATGCTATTGATTACTTCCGATATTATTTCTCGTCAAGCGTTTTATAAATCGTTTTCTATGACGATTACAATCTTCGAATTATTTCTTATTAAAGAAAAATTATTATTCTACAGGCAAAAAAGAAATATTTGACAAAATTATCCAAATTTATCACTTATTATTCAAAATTTATTGTTACATTTAGTAAAATTATGTCATCATCCACCAAATAATTTTTGTTTTATTGTTACTACAGAGAGAATTCCTATTCTTATTCGTAACTTTTTATTTAATTAAAGAAAATCACGTTTAATTACTTATATAAATTTTGATTGATAAGAATAGATTGTCATAGTTGAATATAGAATTGCATTTCTTGTTTAATTAATTGTATAAATTGAATTAAAATATCATATAAATGTTTCTCGCAGTCAGTATTTAGATGCAATTACGCGATAAATACGTTCTTTCAAAGAATATGGAATTCAATTTTATATTTATATATTTACACATAGTAAATTTTTATACTGTGTATTACATTTTTATTTCTGATGTTTGCGATTGACATACATTGTGAGTGATCGATAGCTTATCTCGAATAGAGATGTGAATGACGCATATTATTGCATCGAAATAACGTAGGGACTGTTGTTCCAGTATCTGCTTTTGATACAGTCCTTCATCTACTGCACGTATCAATATTCGGTTTTACAATATTTCTATCGAATAAATGGTTAAATGAAGAAATAAATTCAACGAACCTGTCACGTAATATCTGTTAGTCACGATATCCGGTTTTTTAAATATATAATTGATTTTTAAATGAAAACTATTTCCTAACAAAATAATTGACTTATAATTGATTTTATAATAATGATAATATATAATTAAGTCTTAACATAATATGAAATACATAATATCAAGTTAAAGTGTGGCTCTCTCCAATAATAGTGCCCCGAGTATGAATCATTAAACACATTTACACGTACAAAGACAACTTTCACCAAGGCTGTTGCCTTTGTTCATTTATACCTTCGCGCAACCCACTATGTCGAGAAAAGTTGCTAATGATTTTTAATTTATCTTAACTTATTAGGTAATCATTTAAATTCTACTAATAATTATAAGAATATCAAAATAAAAGAGTTTAATTTGCGTTTAATTTGCTCCAATCGTGTACACGTTAATTAGAACTTTAGAAATCTTAATAATTGTTTTACTGCTTCGTGTGTAATACGCGATTTCGCAGAAAATACTTGTAGTGTCGGTTGATATGCTCTAAGTGAATGTAGTCGGCCTTGCGGACACGGAAAATGTAGATGTATAACGACCTGTCTTTAATCTATTTCATATCTGCAAGCATATTGTCGAAAGGATAATTTGCTTATAAACTTTAAAAAAAGATTTTTTTTTATTATTTGACTTTTTACGATATCATGGATTTGCAGTATTTGGTCCTATCATTCATAAATTAGTTATTTAACTATTATATGTATATAATAAATAATAATTAATTTTTTAATTATATTATTTGAGTAAACTTTAAATAATAAATATTTAAAGTAAATTTTATTATAAACACAAATTTTATTATAAAAAAAATTAATTTAAAAAAAATTTAATTTATTACATTCATGTTCACACTCGATTTCGATCTAGCGTACTTTTATTTATTTGATATACAGCTAGAAAGCAATTATTAGTGCTATTAATAATTTAAATAATGATCGCACAAAAATGTCATTAAAATTATTAAATTATTTTATTAATTTTATTATGATTTATTATTGTGATTATTACACGACTGACGTTTTCATCGTTATAATTATCAATATTGACAGCTGATATTATCATCGCGTGTCGCCTGCGATTCGGGAGAACTTCTAGAGTGCGACCAAAGCTAACGAACTGTGAATCGCATCAAATAGCGTAAGGAGATTTCTAATAAATGACTCGACTGTGACTACCTAATTTTACAAGATCGCAACTTGTCAGAAGAAATTTTCATGAAAAAGATGATTGATGGATTGCACAAGTAATTGCGGCAAATAAGCGTGTGTCGTAACAAAAAATGAGTAAAATCTACGTCGATGACTGTATGGATTGCGCTTTAACGTCTTGAATTTTTTAAAGCATGATATGTAGCCATCGATAATCCTAGAAGAAATGTTTTGAGTAGCTAGAACATGTTAAAGATCACTATCATGTTTCTCGGTTTTATATGGAATTAATGCTTGTACAATGATATCATCAGTATGATATCATCGATAGGATAAATGTAAGAATTTGCTAGTTCCTGAATCATATGGTAATTTTCAAATGCGAATCGGTCAAGTCTTTGTGCTACTAACATGATTTTGATTACGTGCCACGAGTGTATCTATGTAATTTTCATTACGGAATATCATCGCGTGTCGGATACGCTGCACAATTTTTCTGCTTTCTTCGTGATTTTTTCGAGCGCCTTCCGACTGATTATTTTAGAAACGAACCTATCGAGGGTAAAATAACGGCGCAATCCTTTGGAAAGACTTCTTATCGGAAAGAAAAGAGAACGATCCCGAGAGATCGTTCGCTCGTACATACCGCGCACATGTACATAACAATGAAATTCCGACGGAGAATTATCGGTTCATCATTTGATAAAAGAATAGAGAATGAAAAATTCATCTCTAAGAAAAAGAATAACGTTCTAACATACGAGTAATATATGGTGCTATATTATCAATTTAAGTATAATATATTTAAAAAAGTCGAATTATATTGAAATTAGACTAATTATAAAATTTCTAAACTTGACATCATAAATTTTTTAAGTTTTATTAGAGTATCCGATTCTTGATATTGAAAAGAAGCCGAATATCTTTCAGTTATTTGATATTTTCTTCTTCTTAGTTCCCGAAAGGAATGTGATGATTACGTTTGATATTTAGTCAACTATAAAATTGGCAGTCATCAGAAAACGCATGTCTTGAAAAGTGCTGGTTCAAGAATTTTCTATCCTTTCAATTACATTTGAAAGTACGTCTTGTGATGATAGCTGTGCCATCGCAATTCCGTTTTCAATCCTAGCCGATAGCACCTCACGCACACTCAGTCGCGGGTGTGACAGAAGCTATCTATTCGACATGACCGTTCGAAAGAAATGACTTTCTCTCGGTTGGTGGAGGTAACATCGCGCAGCCAACACCAGTAATATGTGCAATTATCAATCGTTCATGTTCACCACATGCCGGATCAGAGCAGCGTTAAAAAGGAGGTCGAGCACCTTTCTCTCAATGCGGAGGGAGTTAGCCCGGGTCCTCAGATAAAGGCGCGGTCTTGGCATCATCATTGTTTTTTTTTGGTGATGACGTTTTTAAGATCAGACAAGATTAAATTAACATATTGCTACTTTGCTACTTTCTAGTTTTTTAAAAGTCTAATCAAAGATATTCTAAAAAAGTCTAATCAAAGATATTCTAAAAACATAATATTATATAATAAGTTATACAATATAATAAGTTACAAACAAAGACTATATATAATACTGTGGCTAAATATCCGAATAGTAGATAAATTCAAGATAATATAATCATCATTGGTTAAGTATATTTAAAATATCTTTTAGGAGATAAATTATACTTTTTTAACATTTTATTTCTCTGAATTAACAGTATTAAAGTGTACTGTTGTAAATCAATAGAATATTTGAAAAGCCCATTATTTCAAAATTGTTAAATTTTACTAACAGTAATTGTAGTTTGTTCAAATCTTTATCAGCGATATCTGTGAAAAAAGGATTTAGAGAGACTGACGGTCTCTTCATTCGTACGAATGCTTCTATGTAAGTCTTATCTAAGTTCTGAAAGCCTTGGGAAAGATATACTCGCGACTCGTACGCGAGTGTACGTAATCCTGTCGAATGTACCAAATGTCTGTAAAAATGGCATATTCGTGGCCTTCAGAATTTCACGCTCTACTTGTACATTTGCACAGTTGCTTGGTAACTTTCGTTTCTCAGATTTTTCGAGAGGGTATCCGTTGTGTCTAAGAGAAAAGTTACTGGCGAATGATGTATGTAAGTTTCGATCGAGTTTCTTGTAAATAGACTTTACACGCGAGTTCAGAAATATCAGTACATTGTGCGATAGTACCTATCAGTCATAACTGGAAGACATAATTCGTTGTTGATGCATGAGTACGTTCTGAATTTAATTGCAATGTAAAAAAATCGAATCAATAAATTAAATGCATTTATATAAAAGAAACACTTTGATAAAATATAAACAATAAATAAAACACTGTTCAGTAAATTCTATATATATTCTATAATATATTTTTTCTACATGAGAATTGAATTTAATCGTTAATAAATTTACGATAAGTAATTTGACAATAAATAACTAAACATTTGATAAGTAATTTGACAAAAAATAACTAAATTTATTATAATAAAAGCATATATTATAATACATAGCAATATTATAATACATAGCATAGATAAATTTACTAAACAGCATTTTATTTACTGTTTCCATCGAAGTGTTTCTTTTAAATAAGTTGATACTTAAATCTTCAATAAATTAAGTTTTGTAATAAAGGATTAGATATGAATTATTTAAGAAAAAAGTAATGTTTATAATTACGTTATATATGCGTCTCTCGAAAGATCTGTCATATATCTCGAATCATATCGTTCAATCTCATTATAATTTCCATAAGCTATTGTTCTTTCTGCGCATAACAACTGCAGCGATTTTATCTGATGAAGATTCATATGCAACAGGGCAATAATACACAAACGAGCGATTGTTTTCACTGGGAAGAACGATACCGTGTATATCCGGATATTTGCAGATTCGTTTTCTATGGTTGAACAATCGCGCATTTCTGCAGCTCACGCATTTATTTCTTAGCGTAATAGATACAACTTTATCGTTTGAAAGGCTCGTTTCACGTGAACGCCAGACCAGTAATATGTCTCCCAGCAGGTCTCTCTCTCTCGATCTCTATTTGATCAGTTCCTGTCACCGGGAGATCACCAACAGGTTTCACATGCTCGCATGGCCGACGCCTCATTGGTGTGCCACTTATTGTCGCCGACTTTCTTCGCTGTGTTCTACCTTTACTTTCGCCTTCGAACTTTTGACTCCCACTCGAGCGCACTGTACCGAGACCGATTCGGACGCGGTTTTCTGGCTATCGCGATAGATCGCTTACTCGTGCGGCTTCCGACCATAAAAAGAAGCAAATTACACCCAGCCGGAAGTGAGGAAAATGTAACGCGTAACGCTCGACGAAAAGACATCATGCGATGTGAAATTTGTTCAGTCTAGAAGACAGGAATATTCCATCTAGTCGTATATCAAGAATATATTCTGCATTTTTCTTTTATTTGAAGATCGTTCTGTCTCGTACGAACAAGATTTTGATTTAATTAACCTGAATGTCAATTAATCTCGAGTACGTCATCCATTCTTGAGACACATCGTGCGACTATTGAGATAATGACATCGTCGTCGCGAGGTCATTATCCTTGAATAGAATACACCTGAGCGACAATGACTTAGAATGCGATGAGATTAGCGCAGAGGATGATTACGGAATTAGTCGCACATGAGTCGATTGTGTATTGTTCACACGCCGTGTGCGAGCTTTTATGATCTATAGTCGCAGTAATCATAGCATAGGGAAGTATTGTGATAACTAATTCTAACTTTATAAAACGAGTCTCGTCAGCTTTCTTACAGCGTTTGTTTGCAGAAGAAGATGTAATTAACTTCGTTTAAAGGACCTATATTTCAGAAGTTTCATACTTGTTAGGTAATTATGCTTAATTTATTGTAAAACAACAATCTTTCTTGCCCAATATGATCTTTTGGATTTATTATAATAAAATTTTTCTTACATAAGAATCGAGTTACTGCACACTTTTCTCGAAAAAAATTCTTTTCCTCTTCGTGACAAAGCGGAACTTGCTCGCAGTGTTAATAGCGTGACGCGTGAGTTTGTCGCGACAAAATGTAATTAAGAAGAGTAGTAGAGATCATAAATTTTTCCTAGTTTTATTTTGCTCACGAGAGCGACACGCGATGGAATTATTAAGAAGCCGGAGGCGGAGATTCCTTTTCTTTGCTTGATTACGTGCCACTTAGTTCAGACCCGCCTACAGCTGACCTTCCAACATCCAGAAAATCTATTTTGACGTCATGCTTTATCATCTTCGAAACTTCGAAAATACTTTTGCAGCTTTGCAAAATTTATAACTAAATTTAAACATTGTAATAAGTCGTATTACAGCTTACTTTTCTTTCTTACGAGTCATGCTTGAAAAACATTAACATAATGTCTTATAGAATTATGATACATTGCGTTGAAGATTTAACGATTAAAATTAAATTTTTTAAAGTATCTGCAAAGGACATAAAAATGAATTGAAAAATTATGTTATATTATAATAGATTAATAATCTATATTTTATTCTGAAAAATTTAACATTATGTTAAAATTATTCTATGTAATTTACTAATATTTTGTTCTTAATGTTTTAAACTAACTTTAAAGCATTTGATTCGAAAATAAATTGCGTCTCTCTCGAGATCACATTGGGAATATATAATTAATTAATCAATAAGCATGTGCATCCGTGTTGTTATCAATTAGAATTAAATACACGAAGGTACTTAGTATGCTGAGTAATATCATGTGCAATGAATCTGCGGCAAAACATGAAATTTACTCAATTTAGGAAGACAAATTTCGACCTAGTTGCATACAAATATAAGCATAATGTTTAATTCCATTCTACAATACAAAGTGAATATTAATTTTAAATTTATTATACAGTTATTACACACAGTTTTAAATTTAAAAAAAGTAAAATTATAAACTGTTGTTTTTACATTTTTATTACATAGCCTTTTAACTGCCACATTTAGTTTTTACAAGAAAAAAGTGTTAAATTCTGTTTTTTCCTAGAGCTTAAAATATGAGATAAATCTTATTTTTTTCCGAATACTTAAATAGATGAATTTTAAACAACAATTTAAAACAAAATTCTGTCTAAACATATAATTTGATGTTGATTTTTATATTTTTTAGAGTAAAATGTTAATTATAATTTTAAATTTTATAAAGATAATTAATTGTCCAATTCTATTATCAGAATTAAATTATTAGAATGTATTTCTCTTCTTTTTTGTGGAAACGTAAATTTTCTTGGAATCGAGTTTGAATTTCAGTTTAATATATTTAAATGAACCTTATTTAAATAAACTTTAAACCAGAAGGAATATGCACATGACGTTCCGTATAATCATCCAGATAGGACATTTTTCTGTAATATATATAATATATTCTGTAATATATATAATAGATTAGGTAAGTTTTCATCCCACCGTGTGATGGATGCAAGTAGGCCAAACTATAATTCGAGCATTAAATCACGCGATTGGAGATTGAACTCATATTGAGATTTTACTTGAATACCCTGTTGAAACGACCTGGACCAGGAGAAAGGAGACACCTCCTCCATGGAAAATCGAATAATAGGCAAAAGTCTCGGAATAATTCGCCGGCGGGAACGAAATGCAGGTCAGTGTGTGAACAGCTCTTCGCTCCTTACTTGCAATTCAGGAGGTCAGCGACCGTCTTTCTTTCTCTCTATTTCTCTTTATTGCTACGTTTCTCCCACTCGATTCGCCTTATTTCCCGACGAAGAAAAAATAGTTACCCGCAAATGTCTCGATTTTCACGCAACACTCGCTAGTTAATCGAAGTTATACAATCTTGTCTAACTGTGCCACGTCGAACGAGATTTCGATATTCGGAACGTGCTTTACGGAAGAAAGGCGTCGACGATCGTTATCGATACGTGCGAAATGACATTTCGCGTAAGAACTCGCGCTGCTTTCTCTTTCCATTTTTTTTCTTTTTCCTTTTTATAATAGATTCAGCGATCCTTAATTAATGTATTCACATCAAATTTACATGTTATGGACCCTCGTCGTTTAATTTTGCTCATTAAAAGCTCATCAAAGCTTGATGCAGTTTATATTTTTCTGCCACATTGGTGATCGCTTATTTGATTTCGTAGTGCATCGCAATTCTTTAATAAGATCTGCGTTTGAAGACTTGAATATAGACTTTATTAGGATAACTATAACGCGAAGAAAAAGAATAGTAAATTACACGCATGATATGCTACGACCCAATTACAGCTGATTGGATGGAATATAACCTTACATATAAGTATAAAACCTAGGTCTTCACAGCAATTTTAAAAAGATAGAATTTCTTATATTTATTGATATTAGCGGCTATAAAATATTTTACTAGCTGTGTCTGTAGGGAGAATAAGTGTTTACTGTTTAGATCTCGAATGTTATCACTATTTACTGGTGGTATTTCTTAAGTTGTTTAGTAGCCGTAAATTATGTACTGTGAAATTTTACAGCATCGGCATGTAGAGTGTAAGTTAGAAAGCGTAGTAACGCATCGGCACACTGGTCTATTTTATAATTATCTCGCTGTTTAAGAGATAAAAGAATGCAATCACAAATGTTCCGGATTATTCCCGTATATCGTAAAAGAGATCAATTTAAACAATTACAGATAAATTTCCCCATTGTTATAAGAGTTTATGAAATTATGATTTCTAAAAAATTTAAAAGAAAACAATATTTTATACATTTTTATATCTTCTTCGATATTTTTTGTAAAAATCATTATAAGTTTTTTCTCGGAAAAATTAATAACTTACAGAATCACCGAGAAGTTTAAAGAAAAAATCGCTTTAGTATTTTACTTACATACTCAGACGTATTTAAATTATTTAAATAACATAAAATAAAAATTTTACACGCATTTTAAATCATGTATGTACTGAAATTCGAAGAGATTATTTATTGTAATAAATAATAGACATTTTTACAGCTTTACACAGTTTTACAGTTTACTTTTTCGTTTAAAGAGGTCGAACAGAAATGTTACTTTCTACTGTTAATTATGTACACGTTCTGTTAATGGAAATTTGTAATTCAGGAAACTATCCATGATTTATACGGCAGAGATTCTTTTTGTGTCAATTTTTCATACAAAATTATATAGTAATTTATTTTGTTCTATGAACATAATAAAGATTAAAAAGATTAACCATCTATCAAATCTTGTATTTTAGAACATTTTATGTAAAACAAATTGTCTTAAAAAATTCTTTACTACACTGAACGGTTTTTTGTTAATTATATCGAATTATTATTTATCAACATTTAAAATTAAAAATTCTTTTACATAAAGTAAAGACACCGCAAAATTTCCTAAAATAACTTTCTAATGAACAATAGAAAGTAACATTCCTTGTTGATAGTTGGCTTCCTTAAAGAAACGTATAATTATACTAATTTAGTATAATAGAATTCGAGGATATTCTATTATCTATTATTCTTATATATCAATTGCAGTCACAAATTATTTAAATTTGTACAGATGTAGTGTTGAAGGATTTTTTTTAACGCACTGCAATCTTACAATCTGCGGACTCACCATTGTACGGGTGGCTGTTCTTCCGCACTAGGTCGCAGTACCACCCTCGACTACCCACTATCGGTTCCTCTCGTTTCTTTCTTGTTTCTCTTTTTCTCCCTTTCTCTCGAACTTCACAAGACCGCTTTATTCGTACTGATCGCTTTATTTGTACTCCACACTCGTTCACATCGCACCGGCACATATGCCCCCTGCCATACTCCAATTTTATTGTAATTGGAACCCAATTCTCCCGTCACTTCGAGCCGTCTCCGTTCGTCCGACAAGCTCGGAGCGAAACGTATTGGCGAACGTATACGTATAATGTTTCGACACAGTGGTACACGTGCGGTCTTAGGAACACGAGCAGTTTGAACGGGCTGTCCCAGAATGGACAGGCTATATAGATATCCCCTCCAGAGAACGATGGGGAACTCGCTGGCAGGAACCTGGGTACCATCGGCGAACCATGATCCAGGAGAAAGCCTCTCTTTCGATTGGTTCCATTGGTGTTAGTGCATACTGGATGTCATTCTGAAGGGATGTGTCTTAATTGGATTATACTCAGAATTATTGTATTAAATTATTCTTGTTCTATACTAAATTACTTTCTTCTTTTATTTTTTTTGGAAATATTTTAAAATATTTTAAATATTTTAAATAATTAAATAAATAAGTAAATGCTGTGTTCAAGATTTGATATTATAGAAATATCGAAAGAAAATTTATTGTGCTGTAGAAAACATTGACACGAATTTTATCTTGCATGAACGAATAAGTATTGTAACATGAAGATATTTCTTAGAATTTATGGCAGTAGGAGACACTATTTCCAAAAGTATTGTACCGAGTGTGTGAGTATTATTTATAGCTCTTTGCTTTGTATGAAAAAAGCTGAAAATCACCGCACTATATCGGAATCAATCATTTTCCAATTGTGGTCCCGCGATATTAATATGCACTGCTCTGATTTTTTTGCGGTGATCCAGTTGCGCATCATGTTTGAAACTCGGACTGCCATGTTTTATGCATCGGATACATTGAATGTCTATATTGTAACGCATCAATCAAAAAATAATAGATGCCAGGTGATAGATTTGATATTATTCTGCCAGTATTTCATTTATGTATATAATTAAAATGCAAGTATTCTTTGTATAATATGATTGGCATTTTCTTCATTATAGTCTGGTAAAGAGACACTTTACAAACTAACTTTTTTACAAACTAATTTAAAAAAAAATGGTTTTTATAATAATAACAACAAGACATTATGGTATGAGATATACACAAGAGAGATAAAAATTTGCAACATTTTACGTATACTGAATACAATTTTAGAAAGTAGGAATAGTAGGTGTAAAGTTAGATTTTAGTTAGAGAACCACGCTTGCCACTTTTATTACTTTGTTTATGTAGGAGTGAAGAATGGGTGGATATTGACATAAAATTTGAAAGCCTTAACCTACTCTGGTGGAGTGTTTATATGAGAACGTCAAAAGTGTCGCCATATAGAGCACCAAGCTTACTTTAGTCCTTAGAAATACAACTTATCCTTATAATACAAATTTACAGGTATTTTCTACATGTGCAACACACATTTCAAGTTATAGAATTTCGTACCAATTTTTCTGGCCATTTATAGATTGTCTAAAGTGGGTTTTATGATAGAGAGAGCTGCTCTGCTTCGACCAGGACTCAGGTAAAGCGAGCGAAAGAAGTGAGAGGCGAACGGAGGTGTATGCGTGTTACTCGTTCTTATGCAACTTCTGATTGGAATCGTGGGTCAGTTCGTCGACTCTTACAGAAATATGCGTCGACTACGATCCTCTCGCCCGCAGGAAGGAACAAACCGTCAGGATTAGGAAACGCTTCGGCTATCAGCCGCGTCTGGAACATATCGTTGGTTCTTCTCGTGACCCGTACACTGTTCTCAGGATGTTGCATCCGACGGTACTTCTGAATAGAAGATGTTTTTTGTCGGAAGAAATACGCCTGACTCCGTGGAATTTTCGCAATTCCCCGCGAACATTGACTTTTTTCTTTGATTCCGAGTGTTCGAATCAAACTTAAATTGACAAAAAATATATGTTATTCACAGTAAATTTAGCAGTATCTCGTATTACACTTTTTAACAAAATAGAATTTTATATTTCTTATTCGGAATCTCACGTTGTTTTTAAGCTATATTATGTTAAATTTTAAAAGAATTAGCCGAATTAAAGAATTAAAATTAATGCAGTAATTTAGGGGTTTTAAACAAAAATTGAAAATCTTTAAATTTCAATTTTTTAATTTGACAATTTAACAACTCAAGTATAAATCACAATAAATCAAAATTTAAAAAAATTCAACTAGAAGCATTATAATCTTAGTATTTCAATATAATTACAATAGTTTTAAACAATAAAGCTGTGTAGAATTTTTTGTTCTAAAAGTTTCAGGAATTTATTTTAATTTTAATTTAAAACATATTTTTGTGTAAGAATCTAAGAAAACGTATTCTTTTAATGACGAGAAATAAAGAGTAAGATTTAGAATAAGACGAATCTGTGGAAGGACGAGGCAAATCTTCGAATTGAATGCCCGGATATACGGGGTGCTGATGATTGCATGCCTTCAACATTCGCACGACCTCATAGACGTCGGACACGTTTCATGCTGTTCTGCATAGAACGATGAAAATACGTTTTACCAGTAAATTAATGATCTGGCAAATAGATCTTTATTAGGTGTCCGTTGCATGGTCTATTCTTTTATAACAAGTATGAAATAATCTTAATAGGCTTGATGTTTGTTATTTAATATGTCATTTACTATGTTTGTCAATTTAATATAACAAAAAACTAAATATTGAAAATAAACTTGTAAACTTCTTGCTCTATTAATAAAATTCTCAGGCATATATAGACGTATATAACATTTCTTATAGTTTATTTAATTATTTAATTAAAAACTTACGATATTATAATATTTTTACATGAAACCATTCTAAGATTGTCAATATCAAATCGCAACATTTTTTATCCTTATTATGAAACAATCTGTATATAATTTCCATTTTTGTAGATGCCTAATTTGATTAGATGTTTTCCTAAGGCAACACTTAAATGGTTTAAGTTTTGCGTGCAAGGACGGCTGACGTTCCTCTTCAATCATTCTTCTTATTGATTGGTTCGCTCGACCGACGTTCTGTGGGTGTATAAAATAAGCAAATTGTCGTTGAAATGAGGGTGAAAGCGAGAGAAATTTGCGACTTGTTCTATTGAATCTATTGTCGGAAATAAGAGCACTTGGACCATCTTTACACCGCGTCATTGTTCCCGAAAGTGGACGTTAATCAATTTGCATAATCGTTGTTGTGAGCAACCTTGGAACACGAACTACAAATCTGTGCTGATTGGAAAAACATAATTTCTCCTTGCAACCCCCTCTCCCCCCGTAGAAAGTATTCATATCTGCTGGTAATGTAAGACGTGAAAGTAAAATATGTCTAGTCACCATATTGGTTCTATATTGTATCCGTTATTATCGAAAAAGAATTAATAAAGAAGTTAAACTTTTCTTTTGTGATAGCCGGAAATCGATTGACGGGCAAAAAAAGAGAAAGAGAGGAAAAGCTCAAATAGACAAATATTATATCGCAAATATCATATAACTATTATTATTTAAAATTGATTATCGAGCCATTCCAGAGCGGATATAACTACTTAGTGAACATTTAAATGAAAATATATAGTATAAATAAACGGTAGTATGTAACTAGATTTTCATGGACGTGTAATATGTTACTTTCATGAATTTATTTAACCTGTTCTGTTCTGTAAAAGTATCACAAACAAGTGGTATAAATGGTCCTTATTTTAATTCAATTTTAGAATTTAAAGATTTTAATATCGGTTTTTAATAAATTTTAATATGTACAGTTTGTATATAATGCAAAAATTATTATGTTTTTACAAGACTTACTAAATGTAATGAATCTATGAAAGTACCTTCGTGTACACTTGTATAGCTATTTTCATCTATTTAGACCTTCGCTTTTCCTTTCACTGACACTTTTGCGTTTTTAAAAATTCACGCTTGCCTATGCAAGATTTTCCATGCGTGTATTGTCATAGACTTTTCGTGAAACGCGGCATTTTATGAAGATTCTGACTATCTCGTGAAATGTCGGCAGAGAGATGTAATCAGAATCTTCATAAAATGCCACAGAGTGAATCCATGAAATATACGCATTACTATAAGAAGGCATTACCGTAATTTGCGCAATGATTGGCGTTTCTGCGAAAACAATTTCGCAAAAAGTTTCTCTCATCTATCTACTTGACGAACACAATAAACTACAGTATCCTCTAAACTAATCGAGGGATTATCCTTGAATCTATTATCTATCTATTATAAAATATTTTATATAGTATGTTGTAAAAATGTATGGCCTCTTTGCATAAAGGTATATTCTTCATATATAATTTTTTCGTAATAAAGAATCGTCATAGGCTTTCACTTGCTTAGTAAATGAATTTTCATTCGGCAAAAGCTGGCCCGAGAAGACGCGGAGGAGTTCTAGAAAAACAAAATTGTCACGATCGGCATTAATTGATAGCAGGGACAATGAGATTTTATCTCGCCGCCTCATGCTTTAAGAATCGCTGCAGGTGAAAGCGACCCGCCCGTGAAGCAAAATGCATTCCTATCTCGTGGCTATCCTCCTCCTCACGCGCATCTCCTATGTAATTATCTTAATAATCCGCCGCATTTCCACTTCTCTTAAGCGTTCTTTCCCTTCGTCCCGCGGTCACGACGACGGATACTGTGGCGGCTCAATTTACAGTGATTTGACTCCGTTTGCTTCTTGCAAAAGGATTACGCTGAATGTGATTACGGAGAATGTCTCTCCAGCCGATTTGATTATCGTGCGATATCTTATAATTTGCAAGTAGCGAAATAACATAATAAACGACGAGTAAATGCCACGGTTAGTGTCGTTCCAATTAGTAGATTGCGCGGTTGAGTAGTAATAACTGCAAGTAGTAATAAATATAATTATTTAAACGATTAAACGATAAAATTATAACGATCAAATGGAAAGCAATGTAAAGTATTTTAACAAGGTCATCAAATACAAGATTGCAAGAATTGTATTTTTCAATTAAACAAAATTTGACCCAATAATAATAATTAAGAAATGACAGATTTAAAGAGATAATATAGCGTCATACAAAAATAATTACATAATAATTTTTTTAACTACAATTATATGCACCAGCTTTAGATATACATAATACAAATATTATGTATTGCATAATACAAGTGTTAATAGTTTGCAATTACAGTACATTATATAAAACAGGACACTTCTACTATAACGTACTTGCTCTAAATGGGAAAACTAGTCAAAATAAGTGTATATTTTTATCTTCTTATTATTTAGTTATTATTTTATTTATTACTGTGTGTGTGTGTGTAATTTAATTATTTATATTATATTATTATTAGTTTTGTAAGGAGGTAAAATGCTTCGAGTTTGCAAGTTCTTCTAGCAATTATCTTAAAGCAATGACATTATTCACGGCATTACATTATACACAGTATAATGTCATAATTATCTCGGTATGATACAATTCCGCACAAAATTACGAAATTTTGCGTGTATTATGCAAAATAATTTTACTCAGCGAAAAAACTTTACGTCTTCTTTATCTCGAAACAATATTAACGAATGTAATTTCCCTCAGTGATTTACGCTGCTTGATTTTGACGACGACACAGCATCGCGAATTGCATGATTAGATTAATTACAGAGCCATGACATCGTAATACCATCAGAACTCCTTTCCCTGTTTAAACCGGGTTTCCCTTCTTTCGGCATCGAGCAAAATGCAATCGTGTTTTGTACTGCACTCAACAGTCTAGCAGTTTGCAAAATGAAAAGTAGATAAAGGTAACTAAAAAAGTTTAAATCAGTAAAGTTTTAATTTGAAATTGATTTATTTCCGATACAGTAGTCTTATCCTACATAACGTTATTACAAATTGTGGGAAATTAAAAATGGACAAAAAGATTTATATTTAATTATTGATATATTGATATTAAGTTATAATATATCATGATGTTTTATTGATTTGAAATTTAGTACATCATTAAAAAAATTAATATTTCTTTTGTATACGTTTTAATACAGAATTAAACGTTGTTACGAATTAATGTTTGTTTTATATTATATATACAGGTTTTACCTAATAATATGAATTTCTCTATTCAATATTTATTAATTTTTTATATCATACACTTATGACTGTTTCATGTAATGTTTAAGTATTATCTTATTACGGTCGTAATGGATTTATTCTTTCAAAAATAGAACAAAGAAAGAGAAAGCTGCGAGAGAGAAGAACGTAAAAGCATGCGTCGCGCCGCGCGAAAAAGGTGAATGCAAGAGCTCCGATGGATGAGCAATGAACTTGACCGGAAGTGGGTCAGGGTGAATCTTCTCTGAGCACAGTGACTATCCTCCGCTTGACTTTTGAAGCGTGACAGATTGTTTAGCAATTCCTCAAACGAATTCTTAGATCCTTTGATTAGATTAGATTTATTTTTTTTCTTTTTAACAAACGTCTTTCTAGAGGATCGTTTTTCTACAGATCGTCTCATAGTCTTCATGATATTTAATTATTATATGTAATTTGTACCGTAAAGTTAAAAAATAATTTAAGAAATAATATGTTGGCATGAAATATTATATTATGTTGCAATTTTTAATACAAATAATTTTTTGTCAAATTTTGAACAAAAATAAATTTAAATAAAAAAATAATAAATAAAAAAAGAAAAAAGGATGAGAGAATATATAATCGTTCGGTGATTATTCCTATATCTATATTTTAAATGTGGATATAAGAAATGTACTGTGCTTGAATTCAGAATTGTATCTTTCTTTATTGTAGCGGAGAGAAAATGTCGCAGAGAAATGACACGTTCTCTATGAATATATTATTTTTATGATATATCAGGTCATAGTATTAAACTAACGGGGTAGACACTTGATATAATATATAGAAACTGCTGCTTTAGAAAGTCGTTCACGTAGAACTCGCGGCAATAGATGAACGTTAAAATTGAAATGTTAAAGTACCATAATTAAATATGTGGTCTTGTTATATTGATAGCGCGAAAGTTTCTGTTGAAATTTCATGGAGATAGCATGTGATATAATTCAATCTTCTTGTTATGCACAGTAAATTTAGTGCTATCCTTGCGTAACTGACGTAACAGTCATGTTGTACGTCAGTTTTTATCGTTTGATGTAACGCGAATTAGACGATACGTAACATTCTAATAGGCCTAGAATTGTCGTTGCAGGAAACGTCGCGACAAACAAACCGATGTTCTGCACATGTTTTGCTCTCCTCTTCCACAGGAATTTCTATCTTTATAAATAAATGAAGAAATGAACTTGGCAAATGAATTTATGGGAGAGGACAGCTTTCTTCGCTGGTTTTATTAATGGTGCGCGACAATCATGTTCACAAGGAAAAATGAAAAGTTTGTGAAGGATTACGAAATCGAGAGACCGCAGACAGAATTGTAAACGTGATTTGGTTTGCTATTGTGAATTATGAAATCACTTTCAGACACGTCGCGATGGTAATACAGGTAATCGCACGCAATCAGCGTGCAATGAATATCAATAATTTTACTATCAAGAAGTCTGTCCAAAAATCTGCTTCGATCCTTTCATTACAAATTTTATTCTGACAATTGTTTTTTTAGTAGGATACATCTTTTTAAGTTTCTTTAAAAAATTTAGTCGATAAAAGATAACTTTTTCACTCTTTTATTGTTGAAAGTATGAAATCTTATTAACTTATTAACTTTCATTTAAGAAACATATGAAAAGTCTATTCCCTCTTTTTCTCTCTCTTTCATCTTTTCAACATTCAAGTGGAATCTACAAACATGCGCGTGTTTTACATCCAGTAGAATTTCCAGTGTTTTATCCAGTAGAATTTCTATATTATTCTATATTTCTATATTATGTGGAAACATTGTCTCCACAGTCTTCACAGTACTTATAATAAACTTCTACTTGCGACGCATACAAATTAGGCATTTTCTAGGTCGAAGTCTCTCTGAATTCACCATGCAGCCTACTTTCAGATGCGCGCACAAATTCGCGGACAACGCCTATCGCGATCGTATCGATGTAATATATCAGCATCTCAACTTTTACTGGAAAGGGTGCAGCCGCGATCGATTATACACGGAACTGGTAAAGCAAATCCATTGTTGCGCGAGCGACCTTTAGAATCAATCGGGAGTTCGCCTTTTCCTTCCTCACAGATTTTCTCACGATCAAAGTCATTTGATTTTATCCTATATATAATTGGAGCTTTCTCTCTTACGTAGCAATACAAGTAAATGTGTAAAATGTGATATTAAATATGTTTAATTTTCTACTTTAGTAGATTTTAATTTGAAAATTAGACATATATATTTAAGGGAGCAATGTTAAAGATTTACTCTCCTTTTTTAAATTAGTCAAGCAAAGAAACAAAAAAGAAAATTTATTTCTGTTGTATTTCGTTCTTTTTATACAAAACTTTTCATACAAAATCGAAATTCGAAAATAAATGAAAACTATAATTCATATATATATGTAAATTTTATATGTAAATCATATATGTAAATTTTTTGCTATCTATACTTTCTCTGATATAAAAAAATGAATAGTTTATACAAAGATTAATTTCTCTCCCTCCCCCCCCCCCTCTCTTTCTCCCCCCCCCTCTCTCTCTCTCTCCACTTAATACATACAGCACCATAAAAATTATTTCACATAATAACTGTGTCACTCAAAGAAAGCTGAGCAATAATATTTTACGACAGTAAATATAAATTTTTATCACTTTAATTATAATATATTTGCATTTATTGCAATTTATTACAATTCCTACAGTTTAATAATACGAAAACTTAATGGCAACAGAAAATATATTAATAGTATATAATAAAATCTTTAACTATGATTTAGTTATCTTGTTTGAAAACACAAAATTTACAAATCATTACATAAAAAGTACGCATACACGTTTTATTATGACATTTCACAGAATCGTAGCGTATTATATCATTTATGAATAGTGTTACAAATGTTTCAAGAACGGGAAAATGAATGTTTCGTGAAATTTGCTTCGGTTAACGTGTGAGGCTTCTTGCTGGTCATGATTACTAAATGTAATACCACAGAGATTATATAGCGCGAATGTTGCGTAGTCAACCTGCATGGAGAATAACTATTTCGCGTTGCATCATCCAAAAGGAAGTACGGCTATAATCCGTAAAATTGTAACATTTCCCTGCGAAAACTTTTACAATAACTCGCGCACGGCTCATTTCGCCTAATTTCTTAATTCCAATTCGCCTCAACTATCGCCGACCGACATTTAACGCGTTCGAAATTATCGACTTCCCAGGAAATCTGTAATAAAGGCAATGGATCCCACGAGAGACGCAAATGTTTGTGAAATAACAAGAATAATTAATAAAGTCGACGCGGTTGGACAAAAGGTCAGGTTGACTGTTTCTCCAAATAAATTTCCGATGGTGAAATCCGTTTTGACAGATGGACTATTATTGTTTTTTCATTACGGCTGTTCTTTTTGCGTATTCTAGTCAAAATGCAATATTAATTAAGGCCACGGCCAAAGAGGAAAGTTCCAATTGTTTCCGTGAGAAATTCTGTGAGAAACTGCCCGTTGTTGATTCGATCACCATTACGTTGTAGGTGCAGTCCACGCGTAAAGTGGTAAAGTGTGTATACGACAAATATGAATAACTGTGAGAGGAGAGAGTTGTAGGGAATCTTACTTTCACATGCGGATTTCTGACCGCTCCGGTCCAGGATATGCATTTCAATGCCATGGAACTCTTTTTACGACTTCTTTCCATAATTTTGTAAAATTTAAGAAACCACATCTTTATTTCTAGCATAAAAAGATAATATCTCTGCCAATGGATCGTAAAAAGAATTTTAAGCTTGAGTATGATGAATCATCACTTATTTTTTTATTTTGGAAAACAATTATTTTTTTTAGTCATCTATTAGATATATATTGTATTGTATATTATAATATTATACTTTGAATTTTTAGAATCTTATATAATCTATATCTTAGATTTATTAACGTGATACTTGAGTAATGATTATAAAAGGGATATTAAGGATGAAGAGAAAGAAATATGTGTGAGATAGAGATTAAGAGAAATGAGCAATTATCTTTTTACTGATAATTATCAATTATTAATTGACTTTTTCAGGTCTTTTTGAACTTTCTTGTTAATTTATGTAAATGGAAGCGAATGTAGGTTAATCGTTTCATTACCTTGAATCTTTTCATAATTATTAAGTTGCTGCTGTTCCATATTTCCGTCCATATTTCTATCATTTGATCACACTTGCTCACTTTTCCAATAGGATTTAATTTGAGAGTAACGACTAGATGCCGAACTAAATGGTTTTGTTTCCTGGTTTCTTCACTAAAAACTTAATCCATTAACCCGGACTGCTGAAATGTTCACGCGGACACTCCACTGGAAAGTTACACTGGTAATGGTTATAGCTGGTTCATCCAGTTTTCGTGATTCTACTTGACGGATCCAGATCAAGTATATATGTATTAAGACAAACGACGAACCTTTCTACATGATCACCTGTTTCCCTTTCTCAGACTTAATGGTTCTCGAAACTTTCATCGAGAGCAATCATCATTTTATTTTAACTCAGACAATCGATAAATTTTGATTCATGTATATTTGTAAATATTACTTTATTTCTAATATGGCTTGACAGCTATATTAGAAATCTTAAAATAATTTTTTTTAAAGGAAATGAAATCTATTATGTTCCTATTTGGCTTGAAATTTTTTATTAAAAACAAGATAGTGCAAATTAATATATATATATATATATATATATATATATAAAGGTTTAATTAATAAAATTTAATATACAATAACATATATTAATACACAGTTACAAGTTTAATAATATATTTAAAAATATATTAATAATAATAATAAATATAAATTATACATATTAACAAAGTTACAATTGTGTAAATCGTACGAAGATATAACAAAAAAATTACTTCCGTGATAATTTATAAATATTATAAATAGTTTCTAAACACTGAATGTTTGTTAGCGACAGATTTTGCTAAAGTGTCATAAGACATATAAGAGATCAAAAGTATTCTTCTAAAAAGATGCTACAATTTATTAAAGCACAAATAAGACACAGCACATTAAAAGATGTAATGTATAAAAAAGAATATTCCATCATGTTTATGTATGTCGGGTCAACGAACGGTTGAAATCTTTAACGATGTTCGTTTTACGAGAAAGTGGTAAGCAGCGTATTTATCGATCCACTGATGCTTGGTCATCCATACTCTCCCGATGGGACCCAAATCCGACCGGTCAAACGTGGCCTCGACTTTCACCTTCGTACAAGGTCTAGGCCGTCACTTATGGTTCATACATTCGGTTTGATGGCAGACACAAACAAGTTTTTTAATTGGGCTTTGAATAATTCTAATACATAATTCTATACATAATTCTATACATAATTCTATACATAATCTCTATACATTTCGTAATCAAAAAAAGAAATCTTTGTGAAATAAAATAATTCAATTCTTAGCAAACAAATTAAACTTATGGTTACGAAGAAGTTTCTCATACGTCATACCTTATATCTTTAATTGAAAGAATAATTATTCTTAAAAATAGTCTTTTCTTCGCCAGTAGTTAAGATTCCACATGAGAAGATATTATTCGACGACAAACTGGCTACGTGATGACTTTTCAGCCAATCAATGAATAATTATTTTCTTTAAAGAAATATGAAAATGAAGCGTAGGATAGAGATTTGAACACGCTCATAAGTATATTTTATTTAGTAAATGTAAAACAAGTCAAGAGATTTAGTTCCTGATATAAAAAGATTTCCTTAAAATCTATTTTACTCGTCTTATGTTTTTCTTTTGTACGATTTATACTTTCGCGTTACGCCGAGCATAACATGTCATTAACAGCATCGTCGTGGTGTCGTGTTTGAAAAAGGATTATCACGGCCCAATACATTCCGGTAAAAGCTTCTCAATTTTATTTTAGTTTAAAGGCGCGGTTTTACTTTCACCATCCGAGACGGCAGCATTCTTCGATGGCGGCGCGTACACCTTTTCTTGTCTCTCGCCACGGTTATGGAAAGTAAACCGCATCTGACACATCGGGGTCACAAAAAGGATATAGGATGACGGAACTACGAAATACGTAAGCGACCGTCAAGGATAAAAGCGGCGTTTCCTTCTTGTGTAATTTCTGATTGAAAAAATGTTAATAGAACACGCATACGTAGCTTACGTAGTTTAATATGCTAATAATAAACCGAATGAAAAGCGCAGATTCGAATTATTCACAAGTGTGTGCAACCACGTGCGAAAACGCTTTCTTTGTTCACGACAGTAAAAGGATTGATCGTTTCATCACAACGTGACTCAACCGAGACATGTTGTATGCAATATTAAATTACTTCGTGATTTTTTTAAAGATATCTACTATCTAACAATGATGGTTTAAGATTGACTATTTGTGACAGAATAGACTATAATCTCTTGCCAATCTCTCACTTTTGTTAGTCTCGCCGCAAATTTCCCAAATTTTTAATGACTTTTAGAGAGTGTAGGAATCTGAAGGTATATTAAATATTCTTGCAATACAATTTTACAAACAATTTTATGTTGTAAGGAGCTTTAAAAAATGTTGACTGATGACATAAAAGGAAACAGATTTTAAAAAAAAGGGAGATATACGAAAAAGAACATAGAGAACAGCAGGTGGATATTAAAAGCTTCGTTTATTTCTTAATTTCTTTTATCCCTTTTCATATTATGAATATAATAACGATTCTTATCACGCTTTGTCGTAAATACATTTTATCATTAGAACATCGAGAACGTTGGTTGAGGACACCGAAGCGAACTCGATCGATTTCGCATTCACGTTTTATGCTCTGCACTAAATTCTGTGGTGCAACGAGTCATCATGTCGATCGAGTTCTTCCGGAACGCTCAAACGCAACCTTCCATCCTTCGATACACGCTTTTCTCGTACTGTATTAGATCGACCGATCAAATCACATTTGCGTTTTCTATCTAAATTTCTTAAGTATCTCTCTCTTTTCTCTCTCTCTCTCTCTCTCCTTCTTTTTCATCGATTAGGAAGTAGACAAACATGTGCGGAGCGTTTCGACTGATCTAAGCAATCTATCTGCGATCAGTTTAATCCACAAAGACATGTGTGGCCTTCGCAAATGTTTGCGATCCTGTCATATCTTTCCCTTAACGACTAAACACTCGAATGAAGATCGAAACACACGAAGAAATTGGAGCATGCAAATTCGAACGTGCGCGTGTGTGTGTATGTATGTATGTATGCATGTATGTATGTATGTGTGTATGTGTGTGGATTGGTATGTCTGTTACATGTCTCTACTATAAGTTGTTTCTTTAAGAAAATGCGATAATACGAAAGTATCCCCGAAACACATTTGTTTTGTTTTGTTTTTTTAATTTATTTCTTTACAGAACAAAATAGGACAAATTAAATAGAATATAAGGAAGTTCCTTTTTTCAAATCGTCTTAAATTCACTTTTAGAAATTATGTATTACACAACTGTGGAAATTATTATACCATAGAGTATTACAAAACTTTCCACAGCTTGCATTATCATAACTTTTTAATGTAAAGTCTATATTTTTCTTTTTAATGTAAAGTCTATATTTTTCTTAAAAATCGCTATATTTTTTATAAGGATGTAAGACAATTTGAAAATAAGTTCTTTAATTTAGAACTTGAAGAATTAATAGTTAAAAATTTACTAATAATTTACTAATAAAGAGTGCAGCTAAATCTTTTTTCCTCTAATTATCATCGAGATTTGACATAGTAATTCAACTCAGTATGATAAGTAATGATAAATAAAGCGTACAAACTACACTTTTACTAAAAACAAAAATTTTTGATTCTGATTTTTTCAAAAATAGAACTCATTAATCTAAAGTATATTATTATGTGTGTATGCTTGTGTTGCTCGTATTGCAGCTGTCTTTTCGAAAACAGTGAGACAATAAAATGGAAAGCGTATAGATTGTATCGATCGCAGAAAGAGGATAGAATCTTACAGGAAGTACAAAATTGGAAGAGTAGAAAAGGACTAGCAGTAGTTAAAAAACGAGAGTTTAGAACGAAATGTCCACCGTATATGCGCAATGATATTGATTTTAAGATTGACACTCCGTTTTAACAGGTACCTTCTTTGATAATTAAAACTTTTTATATTTTTTATAGTCTTTTATATTTTAGAGACGAATTTAGGATTCAAATAACTAATTTGAGTAAAGTATGGGCTATTGGTATACTAAATTGGTACACTAAATTGGTATATAAATTAATTTATGAAAATATATCGCATCCTTTTGTACAATCAAAATATGTGAAATAATATCTGCCATATCCGAGTTGAAAGTAGGAATATTTGGCAAGAATATAATGCTATTTAAGTTGCAGCTAAATTTTTAACTAAGTTTTAATACTTTTTAAGAAAGCATTTGCGCGAACAAATGGAACTTTTCATTTAGAATTGAATTTCTTATTCGATTCCAGCTATCTCTTCGTTACACTGTAGATAAACTGTAGATAAACAAAATATATATTACGCCTTAATTAGCGTTTCGATTATAATAAGGATAATTTTTTAAGAGTCAACAGTTTTTGACTAATTTTAAAACTATACTGCTTTGCATTATTTTAAACATAGAGATTTTAAGGATAAAGAAATTTTAATTACCAATTAATTAATTTCGGATAAATATATGTGGAATAACTTTTAAGTGAGTAAATAATAAAAACGAATCATCATGATTTAAAATAATCAAAATTTTAAATATTGAATTAAATAGATCGGGAAGCCCTAGAAATATAAATGTAAGTTTGAGAAATTATTGAAGGTAACGCGGGCAATGACTCGCTGTTTGTAAATATATATAAGTTCGTTGACTAGATGTAAAGTTTTGTAATAATACATATGTAACGTGTCTGTTTTTAGCTCGCCCCTTAGGCCTTTGATAACAAAAAGAAATAAATGTGCTGTGTGTCAGGTCCCATAATCATCGGATATAACCACAGTTTTCTTGGTTCATTTGGATATTTTTCCTTAGTGAAAATATTGAGAAAAATTGTATTTTATTGTACGTTTCCGATCTTTAATATTGGATATTTATGTGTTCAAACTTCGAATAAAAATTTTAAATAAAGTCCATAAAGTCTTGAGAAACTGAGTGAGAAATAGATTTTTCTAAAGTTTCTAAAGATCCATCAGAGATTCTTCTTTCAATAATTAATTACTCAAGAAACTATAAACCCGATATTTTTATTGATAGGAAAAATCAATTCCAAAGTGGCCAAGAAGTTTGTAAGAACAATCTGAGAAAAACGACGACGTCGGCATACCCTGTATGTCATGTAATTTACGTGTATATACGTGTATATGTGTAGATAAATGCGCCCCATGTTGTGCTCCATAACAAGAGTCTCAAATGTTGTGCCGGAAAGATCATCGAGGCGCTTATATAGCATGAGAATGAGTAAGTAAATCGAAGAAAAGACTGGAAAAAGACGTATGCACGGCTATAGTATATAATTAGAAAAGCGAAAAATGGATCAGCGATATACTACCCTCTCTCATTCTCTCATGTTCTTTCATACTTTCTTTCTCTTTCTCTCGCGAACCGGCCACGAAGCAATAAAAATGCGACTCGAATAAATATTTATACGCACCATTCGCCTTCTTAAGCGAGTGCATTTACATAACGAGACGGTCGCCGAGGCGACATTTCATCGCAGAGAAATTCGCTCTATACGATATACTCAGTAATTAATGTTAATGTCTCACCCATAAGAGTCGCGTAAAATTATATGATGATTATACATGATGTATTCCATAAATGTCCTTTCAATCATAACTTTCTTCATCAATGTATAAAATCGATTTTTCCTTGATAAAAATGTTTAGAGAGAGCATCATTTGTAATAATATTGCATATTTTTCCAATTAAACTTTAAATCAAGATTTTATGAAGCTACTTGATTAAATTGATCTTGTCAGATGTTTCTCTGAAATTTAGTTTACAGAATATTTATTTTTAACCATAAATTTTTTCAAAATGATTTGCTAATTTTATCGAGGAAAAATTTATTTCAAATTGATCGAGATTCATAACGAAGGAAACATTTGATATAGCCTGTATTCTCTTTGCATATTCACATTGTTGCGAGATATTCATAATTTCGGAGACTATATATTTCTTTTATGTATATATTTTACTTCATTTATATATTTTAAGATATGCAAGTTTTTATTTATTCTCTATTATTCTTGGAAAAAAATCAAAAAATCAAAAAAAATCTTATGATCAAAATAAATGGATCACAGTCGCATTATAATCATACGCCCGTCGACAAAATATGTTATAAATTTAACTTGTCAAAAAAATTTTTAAATTTGTAGTTCGGATAATTAATTTCGACGATCTTATCTAGATAAATAATGAAAATAAAGATTCTAATTTAGTTCTTCGCTAGTTTCCCGACAATTATAATGTAATATTGTTTCCTAAATAATTACATAAATAAGTTTTATCTAGATAAGATTACATTATAAAGTAAATAAATAAACTCTCGCAAAGTAATATGTATAAGAAACATTAATATAAATAATAACAATATTCGATTAATTGACTCGGAGAAAAATTAGAACTAAACTGTCTTAATTTTACATCTCTGAAGAATGAAATATCACGGAATCCTTTTAATATAATAACACATTAAAAATGTAACACATTAAAAATATATATAAATTTAAGATAGTTTGCAAATAAACTCTTTGGCTGTCAAATTCAATTTTGGTACTAAAAACTGCATTTTATAAGGCAGATATCAGTTATTTCGTACATCTACTATGGTTTTGTCGCTTTTTTAGATTGCACAACTGAGCGATATAACAAGAATGAAATGAATGCTCGCTGAATAGAAGACGTCACGGCAACGCTTACATAACTTGAAAAGGCATGTTAAAATCGCTATTCGTAACAACAGCAGTACATCGAACTTATTTCTTCCTGCGAAGAAAATTGTCACACACAGATTTCCATGTTTTTAAACGTTATCTAATCGCATATGTTGTAGCTTTGCAAGTGCGAAATGTAAAAATACACGCGTCGCAATAATGAATAATTTTGAAAAGGCGATTTTTTTTCGCAACAACGATTTTCCCTACACAGAAATGCCGTCATAAAGTAAACCTCGCGCTCTCCATCTCTTTCTCTTTCTCTCTCGTCTAATTATAGGTAGAACTGTGCGTTGAAATGAAAACTTAAACAACGTCAGACGCTTTAGAAGGGAACCATCATACGCAACGTATAATATAAGCACGCCTAATACGATTTTGCAAAACCGCATGCGCGAATATATTGAGTTAACACGAAGTTCCGCTGTTTATTTCTTATTAATTCTAAATAAGCACTTTTGTATCTCTAGAAAATTATCACTTACAAATGTCACAACACAATTCCTTAATATTTTTTAATACTTTTAGTGGACATTTCATGGAGTCCCCGCAAATAATTTAGAAAACTACTGAACTTCTGAAACTATCTATAAGAAAAGCACCACAGAATGTCCGACTTAATTTAAATGTAATAATCCTTTCGCGAGTTACATGTAATTTCTGCGGGAACTCTAGAATGATTGTATACTGGAAAATATTTTAACTTGTTCTTACATCTCTCTATCCCTCACAATAATTTCTAATTGCTAGCTAACGACACCAATGGACGAAACGATTGACGAGCGTTCCCCTAAGGGAAATGTCATCGCATTTTAAATATTTATTTTTATTATTTTCATCAATTTGTTATTTTTAAGAACACACGTTCCTTGCTCTGCTTTGATATGCTCGAAACGCGGCTCACTTTTAATATGGAATACTTTCAAACTTGTGCCTGTGTTCTCTTTTATGTCCATTTTTCTCTTTGCCACTTGGAAGATCATATTAAAGAAATTATTGCGTTCTCCTTATCTGAATCGTTCCAGAAAAGAAATTACTTTATTCGATTTATCGTGAATTTTTGGAAAAAACTCCCTCAAATCCTTCCGTATTTTTGCGTATTCAAATTATTCAATTAATAAATCTTTCAAACGCTTATAGTCTTACTTTTTATACTTCTTTGAATCTTTAAATGTCTTTAAATTTACATCTTGAATTTTTATATTTTTAGAGATTCGGTTATACTATGTAATTATTTGCATTTTGACAGAAATGATCGTAATATCAAAAAAGATAATATGGAAGAAATCGAAATATACCAATTTCTTTACTGATCACGCTTTCCCATATCGTCAATAATATTGAGACCCAGACAATCTGAATTGAAAGCATTCATTTTATCATGCATTTGCATTTAAAAAATTAAAAAATTAACTCCAAAAAGAATAAAATCTTTAAGTTACTGCGGAAAAGAAACGATGTGATCATATAATTCAGTATATGTATAATTAATTGTCATGACAATGGCAATTTGTCATTTTAATATACAATATACGTTATATACATTTTCAATGTATTAGACATATTCATATTCAATTCTATAACGCGTTTTATATATATTCCGTAATGTCTCATGATATATTTCAATATGTAATTGCGCTTTTTTATATTTTCTTTTAATGTGATACACTCTAAAACATATCACATGATCAATCATTTGTTTATACCGCAGTGCATAACACTTCATTCTACGTGATATACATAAAAGCCGCTTACTCTTATTATCACATAACAAACGCACATCCAAATTCAATTTTGTTATTCTTTGTTGGTGTTAATGTTTATCTATAATTTCTACATTTTCACACACTTTCTTTCTCTCTCTCTCTCTCTCTCCTTCGAGGCACACCATCTTCGCTAACGATTGACGTTAGATTCGAGGGAGGATACAAAATGAACGAATATTCAGTCTATGTCAATCGCATCCGTATTTTCCGCTGATCCCTTTCGCTGTCGCAACTTCCGGCGCAGCAGGACCGATTTAAGGATACTGGACGACCTAGGACCCGCGACATCCGGCCGCGGGTAATTCTGCTACGCCGCCTTGTGCCTTTTTCTCTGTTCTCTTCTTGTCGCGTTCGAACTGGGACTACCCGAACTACCGCCTCTCTCGCAATCCGCCGTTGGCATAGGTTTCAGTTCTCTGTAAAAGTATACGTTGAAGAATTTCTCCGCACTCTTTCACAAACTTGATGCAAACGATGCAAAGATGTTGGCTATGCGACAATTTATGACAATTTATGAGGAAAAACTGCTGCTTTTAAAAAACATATTAAGAGAGAAATTCGCATCATTATATAATCATACATTCCAAATATATGTGTACATTCTCCCCCCTCTTCCTTAAAAAGTATGGTATAAAAATTATTTGGTTCTTCAAAATCTACAAGTCTTCGAAATGTCGAATATTATTGAAAATAAAATAAAATTTATTTTTTCAACCATCAATTAATTTAAAGTTTATATATAAATATTGCGTATATGTGATATACCCATTATATTTATATAATTTCTATACGTAATATACAGATTGTTTATAAAAATACAATGATTCTTCAAACTGAGCTTACTGTTACTATTACATTACTATTCTTTTAAAATTGTATTTAAGAGCTTTTTTGATTTATTTTCATTTTGCAATTTTTATAAAACTTGATTTTCTTTATTTATAGTAAATTATTATAGTAAAATGTATACGCGCGGAAGCTGATGATCTTTGACTTACTCCTTTCTGCTTCTCAAAGAGATATTAAATGCAGAGATATTAAAATATAAAATCATGTATCAGTTTGAATTATGATATTTAATAATCATAAAACCAAAAATGTCAAACCATATTACACTTGAGTTTCCCGAAATATTTTCACAGACGTTTTATATCTATAAGCGGGAAAAAAATCGATTAATCTTAATGATAATACGCGCGCTAATATGATACATGTGTTATCGTTGATTACTCACCTATAATTAAGTAATTCTTCGTTGTCAGGCACTCTGGATATAAGATCAAGGAGCTCATTGTTGGGTACGGAGTGAGGCCTGAGGATTTTCCTAGAGAACTTATTGACTCCCCAAGCGAGGATTAAATACCGAACAGGAATAAAATAGAGCACAATCGCTCCGGCGATCGTCAGAAGTATCGCTAGATAGCTTAAATAGGGGATTGTGAAGTTGAAAAGATTCTTCACCTTCTCACAAAGACTAGCTATGTAACCAATCGAGTTCTGGACTGTTTGCGTCACCTCTTGAATCGCCTGTAAACGCTCCTTTAAACTTTTCTTCTCCTCCTGAAAAATTGTTATATAGATGATATAGGTTAAATCGGACGTTGCTTAAATATAAAGAAATACCAATTTCTAAAATGTTAGATTTTTCTTAATTTTTATTTTTATTTTTAGTTAGTCTCAGAAAAAAGTTAGTATCGGAAAAGACTACGAATAAAATAAAACTAAATAAAAATCAATACAAAATACAGAGCAGAAAGAGACTTGAATGAAAAGTAAAAAAAATCTTTAATACGATAAAGATTGATCCGGGAAAAATGAGTAAATCTTTTGAATGCTTAACAATGTCTGTAAAAGTAATTAGCGTTCTGCATTAATTAAGTTTCATATGAGTTTTTATGATATTCTTAATATTCTCCCATCTTATCTAAATGTAATGCGAATGTATTGTTAAATTTGTATGACGGAATTGCGCTTTGTTGCTTGTATAAAGATTACATCTTTATCCGGGCACTGTTGTGATTCATAGAGCGTAACGAGATACACGGAGCATTCAACAGCGGCGCTTAATTCTTAATACTTCGGCTTATTTCTAACACAAAGAAAATTAATCTACGTTAATTAATTTGCATAGGCCGAAGGTTATAGCGCTAAATTTAATGAATGAAACACGGTACGCAAATATATGGTACGCAAATGGATATATTTGTCTTATATCTATTATTAGATCTTTTGTAAATCCAACAATGTTATTGCATCATCTCTCTAGCCATATTACTTATAGAATCAATGCAAAAGAGAAATAGCAATAAATAATTATATAATAAAAATATTTTATATTCTCGTTGTGTGTGCGCGCTCGCGTGCGCGATTAAATTAAAATAGCACTTTGCTTTTTTTTGGAGATTAATATAATGACTTACTTTATCCTTATCGTCCTCGTCATCATCATCGTCCCCCGGTGTCGGACAATCGTCAGATCCGATTTCGGCGTGATCTTGAAACTGCGAAGTAGCGTAAATCAAAGGTGCGCCCGTTACCACAGCGACCTGTCCGCAAACCCAATGATTGAACCCGCTCCTCTCGCCGCTAAGCTGACAGGTAGCAAAGAAATTCGACATGCAGCATTGCCAGTAAAGAAACGAAGCAGAGGTAACTTGCAACTTATGCAGGATAGGCCCAGAATGTACAAAGTATACAGAGAATATATAAAGATTATAAATATATAAATATAAATTATAATAATATCATATATTTCGTTTCATTTATAAGATATCAAAGAATGATTTGGAATAATTGATTGTTTCATGGATCCATTTAAGCCATTTTAAAGTATTCTTTTCTAGATAGAAGATAACTCCAAATTTTGCTTTTAATATTCTTAAATTCTTAAATTCTATTCTATGTTTATTTCTTTTTCTCTAATATCTTTTATTATTAAATAGATTTTTATTTTTGTACAATATCTGAAAAGAAATGTATTTTTTTAAAAACGTATTAAAATATATATAGATATGTTTATATCTAAACTCTATGTCATGCACTAAATACAAAATACATCAAAAGTAAGCAAACATGCACAATTCATTTTGCCTCTTGATTTTTGTATAAGAATGAGAAGAAGCTTTTTTATGAAATTCGTAAATATCGAACATCGTAAATATGGAACATATATGTGGAAAAAATGAAGTTATTAAATAGCATCTACAATTTGAAGAAAGTGCATTAGAAAGATATCAACTCCCTTATTATCATACACATTAGAGTCAACGGGAAGCAATAGGGAGTGAAGAATAAAAACTAGAAAGAAAGAAAAAAGATCGGAGGAATGAAAAATAGATTTTTAATTAATAATTAGTAAGCGTTTTATAGCATAGCAATTAATACAAAGGATGATCAATAATTACTAAGAATTTGTAAATTGCACGCAAATTACGCAATATTAAAAGGTGCGACAATATTCATAGAGAAGATCTTTATACATCTACTGAAAATCGTTGTTCGTTATCTGTTCTAATTAATAAATTCTATTATTTCAAAACATGCTTGATTTCTCCATGTGCGTTACGAAATCTGAAACACTTTCATTTTTTTCCTCAACTTAATTAGGAAGTTCCCATCTATTCACCATTTTGTCCCGAGTGAGATTATCATTTATTTCTAAATTTTTAGAAAACACTTCGAGGATAGCACTATAATTCAAAAATAGGTTCAGAAGAAAAACGGCAATTTGAAAATAGATTCAGAAAATTGTTAATTTTTTAAAAGATGGTATTAAGAATTTGATTTATAAATGTATAAATGTATAAATAAAAAATATGAGAGGATAATAATATAGAAAAATTATGCCACACAAGCGATAACAAATAAAGATTTTATGACAAAATATATTGAACATCCTTCGTAATTAGAATAATCCAGAACGACATGCTAGTAGTAATTTTAATCCATTGCATAAGAAATAAAAAAAAACTGAGAGCTTTAGATTTCATTACAGTTTGAAAAATGTATCACATACATAACAAAAACATACTCATTACGACGTTAAAAGTCAATGATCAATAATAATGTTTAATTTGTTAAAATAATATTTTTCATGTATAATGCTACGATAATCATATCAATTTAGAAAATAGATATACGAAAAAGTGCTGAATTAAAACTTTAATAAAACCAATAATAAAAGCGTACCAGATAATATTTCAGAAGAATCAATAATGCCACACCCGGTATCATATATGGTTCGAAGTAGTAACATCCAAGAATAAAAATGACCAGAGCGAAGATGCTTCTCATTTTGCTTTCCCATTCGAAGCAGCTCCTAACCGTAGGAAGTGAAAAATAGTATCATAGAATAACAGAATAACAGTGATATAAACTGTAGAAGAACTGTAGAATCTATTTTCGCTTAGTTCAAAATTCTTCTTACTAGAAAGTATAAAATACAAAATTTTTAAAATCATATGTCTCAATCAAAGAAAGAAATTAATTAGAAATAACAAATAAAAGAAATTAATAGTTTAACTAATTTAATTAATTTTGAGTCTAAGCTTTTGATTTAAAACAGAAAAAATATTTTTAAAAACGATGTAATGTATATATAATTTTCATAATTTTTGCTACTAATGAAACGTTAGATATGTTCCACAATTGTTCAGAGTTTTACATATCACACAAAATTGAATACATACATATATAAGTTTATATTTTCAATTCGAATAAAGTCACACTCACTGTATGTATTTTCCTATGTCGATGAATATCACGATGATAGCTTTGAGTCTGAGAACATTTCGCAGAAAGACTTGTCTTTTGAATTTCACTTCGGGCTCCATGTACTTTTTTTCTTTTGGGTTAAGCGTTCGAACGCACGCCCTGAATATATTCCATACGACGGTCATTTCCAAGAGAATCTGGGGGCAGTTGCCCTTCGCGCGGCCCCTTAGTTTCTTGTCCTTCAACGCATACCATCGTTTCTCACCATTGCGAATTTTTAGCAACGGTATCGCTACCTTTCCAAGAAATTCCACCTTGTGATCTCGATCTTCATCGTACACCGTCACTTCTAGGACGGAATTGATATCCTTTACATTGCTGTTAAAACAACGAAATTTATCCTTGATTATACTTGAACGGCATGAGCTGTCTAACCATTCTCTCATAATCTAATCATGTCCGACTTTCCTATTATCTAATAATACGTATTGATAACTGCATTTAAAATAAGTTAACGATATTTCGTTTAAGATGTAACTTACAAAGTGAAGATTTTTTGCCAATTCGGTGCAAGAGTCTTATATTCCGTTTGCGTTTGTAATCTAGCATTCACGAGCTCCAAGACACAAAAAGGATCGCTTTTGCCACCGAGATCAGCAGCTGCAAGACCCTGGGCACGGTATACCTATAAAAACACGAACTAATCTAAAAACAGACATCCATAATATAAAATTTATTAAAAAATTAGTTTATTTTAAATTTTTCAATTTATTGATGTAAAATGTTATGAGCTATGTCAAGTTTTTTAAATTAAATTATTGAAAAAAGATGCAGATAAATTTGTAGAAAATTATTTTACTGAATTATTTAATTTGGAAGTATTCTTATTAATAAAATTCTTTTTAATAAAAATAATCTCATCACTCAATACATTTTTAATAATAAAAGCATAAACTTTTAACTTATGTTTAAACTTATATTTAATCATGAAAACTTAAGAAGAAATTAATCAATCTTTCTTCAAGAAGGTTTTTAGTTAATTTACATCTAATGTAAAATTTATCATGTTAACTTGAAGAAGCCACACATTTTTTATTCAACATTAATTACTATGAATTATTTGATCGCCGTAAAAAGTTAACACTTTCACAACCGCATGACACCACATGAGTGTCACCGGCATACAACGACTGGCCTACCAATGACACCACATGAGTGTCACCGGCATACAACGACTGGCCTGCCCATGACACCACATTGGTGTCAGCGGTTGTGAAAGTGTTAACATGTATAAATAGTACGTCAATATTGAACAAAATTTCTTTTTCTTTTGTGTGTTCTCGCATAATTACGATTGCATATGTTAATATATTATATGTAACTTACATGTCAAAAATTATTATTTTATAACGTAAAATAATGAATTTCATAATGAATTTATTACTATTATTATTAGTCTAGTGTGTTAAAGTAATCCATGAACTATTATAGATCCCCAAACTTTGACAATATTCTACTTGTCGAACAAAATTCTATATCGCAGACAAAGAAGTTTAATATAATTTAATAAAGATCCATAAATATTAGAACTCTCTTCGATTTTCGACGTAAGCAGAATACTTTAAAATTTGACAACTTTTATTTTAAGTACATTAATTATTACTCTTCATACTTCATGCTTCCTTGACGTTCTAAAAAAATTGACACTCATGTTGGCACGTTAACATGTGCGTTAGCAATTAATGCTAATCATTTTTAATTACCTTCACTGTCAAGTGACCTACGTCGCGTATCCTCTGCAAAGTGTTCATGATGGAATATCGTTGGACTAATTGTGTGTGTTCTACCGGCGTTTCTTCATGCACGGCCAAATCACTGATTGTCTCGCTGGCTGTAGTGCCGCTTATCGTTAAAAGTAAAAAGATACTGCCCGAACCATCCTCGAGTTCACGCCATAATCGATGCGTAGTCTCTCGCTCGAGAGTTGCCAGATCGATCACCGTCTTACCCATTAGATCGTCCTGATGACTCCTATCTCTGTCCCAAACTGTTACCTCTAACTCTTGTCCCAGATACGGGTCCTCATAAAGGTGGAGATCAAACTGCTCCAACCAAATTGGATTCAATGTTTTGTTAACGACTTTCGACTTGTATTTCTCTGTGCCTAGTCTGCAAAGAATGGGAGGGGGTTTTAGTTTTTACAGCAAAAGTTCGCAGAGTATAAATGACTGCAGCTTGAATTGCTAATATCTCTTCAGATTTTAATTTTACCATGATGTAAAGAACAGAATAATTTTCGTTTTATGATAAAAATAAACAAATTTGATAGTGCAATAAATTATAATATCGATGATATCAACTTTTTTGTTTATATATATAATAAATATGCTAAAATAAGATAAAGAATTAAAGAATTAATTGAAAAAACTTATATTAAAAAATGTATTTTTAAATAAAATAAAAGCTCTAATACAAATTTACTAACTACAAGTAAAAATAAATTTCATCAAATTGAATAATAAACAGAAATGAAATCAAGTGAGATACCATAACTTGATTAAACTAATTACTTCAATTTAAAAATGTTAAAAAATTTTATAACAATTAGTTTTATAACAATTAGAAAAACAATTTGAAAATAAGACAATCTAGATTTCTCTGAAACAAATTTCAAAGAGATATTCGAACTAAAAAAATTGTATCTGTGAACAGCAGAAAATAATCAGAATGACCAAGTTATGTAATCTACTTTATTTATATTAAATTTTATGTACCGAAATTTTACGTAAGGATCCGACAAACCGTCTATGTCCATCGGTAATAAACTCTTTGCCTCGACGAGTACAATCGTCACCACCGAACTCCATATTTGTGACTTCAATCGTCTATTCACGTCCGCCAATCGATTGGTTCTCTGAAAATACTGCAACGTGGAAATATGGGGCGCTAAATAAAATTATCGCTAGAGAGACTAATGTAAGACTTACTACACAACATAGTATAATTATTGCAAATAATAATAATAAATGCGACTACGTACAGAATTAAACACTGTGATGAAATTGAACGAATTGAACATTTGATTCGTTTTTTATTGATAAAATCTACTATTCAAGAAACAATTTGTAAAAAGTTTTTCATAAAATCAGTTTTTTGAAATTTTATTAATATTTCTGCGTTTAATATATAATATATTGCCGTAAAAAAATTTTATTTGATAATAGAAGATGAAAGTGAGTTTGAAGATTTAAAAAATCTCTCTTGTAGCTCTACCCTGTGAATATCTTCTATCTTCTCTTTAACATTGTCCTTCAGCTTATCCAAAAAATCGTAGCGTTTGATCTCTTTTATTTCTAAGATGCCAGGATCATTTGAAATATTTAGATTTTGCTCTCCATTTTCCATGTGCGGGGAAACAATTTCTTGTTTATTTAGCTGGGCAATTGAACCCGTTTGTTCAAATCGATTCGATTTTGGACAAACAATCCGATTTTGCAATCTCCGCAAATTGTCGATCATTTTACTCTCAATCCTTGGCTCGTCGACTTTCGCGGTTCGTCGATTTTCTATCAATCTACTCTCGATCTTTGGTTCCTTATTCTCTCCTATCGCCGGTGTAAACTTGAAATCATACGTAGGTTCCGGCGTGGCATCCTGATTGACGTCCGTCGAGTTGTCAGATGTGTCAACGGGTTGACAGTGCGTTAACGCGTAATCAGAAGAAGACGGTCTGTAATGGTCAACGATCCAGGTATCGATCGGTTCTAGCCACGTGTGCTTCTTCACGTTCTCCTCCCAGATTTGCTCCACCTGATTCTCCAATATTCTCTCTATCAGATCCACTTTCCGCTTTAGAGAGCTTCTTAATGAACCTTTTGCCTTCCGTTTCTTGACTCCAAACAGACTTTCGATGGGCGGTCCTTCAACCACTCGCGTCTTCCGAATTCCTATTGTCGCCGATGCTCCATCGAGTTTCGATTTTTCGATTTTGACAGCACTCGATCCTTCCTCCGTAATTTCAGAAGTCGTCTTGACAAATAGTCCTTCGATTCGTTTCTCCTTCAGGGACTGTTCAAGTGCAATCGTTTGCTCTTGGATTTGAATCTTGGATTTTTCGCTTGCGACAGAGCTCGATTCTCTCGAATTCTCCTCATGCCGAATATTTCCACGAAACTCGTCATGTGACGTACTGCCTACGGCGACGTCGCTTTCCGCCTCGGCGAAATCCCTCTCGAATTTATGTTTTGACACGGATCGATCCAATACTGTAATAGAATGACGTCTTTCTTGTTGATCCGCGTAGGGTTTCCGGCGCAAACCTCTGGGAGGCACAGTGATATCATATGATCTATCGGTAGACACCACATCTATTTTATTAGATATCAAATCCGCACTGAACATTACATGATTTTCGGACGCAATGTCGACTTTAGACGTGTCATCGACAGAGTTCTTCTCCGACGTGGCCATTGTCCCCGACGCGACATCGTCCTTGGACGTGACTTTGACCATTTCCGACATAACTTTGATCTTGGGTTCAGTTTTAAGTTCACTTGCCATTTCAGATGTGATGTCTATTTCGGACGCGGTGTCCATTTTGGATTGCAGCTTTGATCGAATGTTCTCTCCGTATCAACTTTGCATATGCTATCTTCTTCGACGTGACATCGCGTATTGAAATCGGATAGAGATTGAAATTCCTATCGATTTCAAATTCAATACATTCCCGGGAGATCTTTTCTCCGCGGAGATCACTCTTACGAGTAGAAATTGCGTTTCTGAACAAGTATGACAGATTGTAAAATTTTCCTTCATGGAAAGTCTGTTTGCGTGTTATTTTTGTCAATGCTTTTTGTTACAAATTTCTTAGTTCTTCTTAACAGCAAAATGACTGTCTTTCGTTTGATCGGCTTGAATCTTTCATAAACTCGCGTCCAAACAAGCAAAACCAAATCTCTTGGAAGATGGTCTCTGTTTTTCGTCTTTCATTCGACATTGTACGTCACTTAGTATGTCACGTTCTTATAATAAGAATGTTCAAATGTGTTTTGTATGAAAAAAGGTGCCAGTCATCAAATTTAATTGTCCAGCGGAAATATACGGAGTTGCATTTAAATGTGATGATTCTGCATCTCTCAGAGTGCGATATTTCCCGCAATCCAAAATGTTACAATTACTCAACTTTATATATCACTGTACACATTTCTCTCGTGACAAACTCTCGAAAAAGAAATCTCTTACAGCAAACACTTGAGACAGAATAGTCGATCTAAGGAACCTCTCGCGCTAAAGCTCACGTTTCACTCAGCGCACCGACTGACGCGCGTAAGAGAAGAAAAAATATAAGAGAAATCATATCGGTGAACGTAGATTTACACACTGATTCACTCGCTATCTTGTTTTAAAAAAGTGCAAAGTGCAAATACAAGCACTTCCTCTCGATGATCACAATGTCGCCGATTAACGGTGAGTCACGACGAAAAATACACAGACGGAGAAATACAATTTAGTCACGTGCGTGTATATATGGCCAACCGTCGGAATTCGCTTATCAGCAACAAAAGTGGACTCGTTACCAACACACAATGGAATACATTTCCATATCCGACCGACACCGCATTGATAAGCGCGAAACACTTGTCGTGCTCGTAAAACAAGACAGCAAAGTCGTCTGACTACTAAGTTCAGCTAAGTTCTTCGGTAACCTGCGAAGCGTGCCGGCCAGCTAGGCTTCTTCTCCCTCTCCATTCTTCACATTAGAAAAGCAATGTTATGTCGACAAACATTGAGACATACAATGTCATAATCGCAGAACGCGATATTCTGACGTGGCTGTTTCTCAACTCGTAAAGACAGAAAAAGAGAGGTATATGTACATACATATATATATATATATATACATATATATATAACAAATTGGTATAATGTAAGAAGGAAAAGATTATTCATATAATTGGAATGTATAGAAAAATTTTCCTCTGTTTTAAAATTATTTTGTTCAAAGAAACTAATTTCAAAGTCAAACTTAAAGAATTTCAAGAATTACACGTGTGCTATTATAAAATAAATAAAAATAAAAATAAATCCGGAAACCCTCTCGGTTAAAAATAAAAATTAAATTAAATTTTTTCATGTTCTTTCGTTAACTCTTTTTAATCCATACTAAATGTGTCTTCATAATTAACTCTTTATTGATCAAAAGGATAAAGTAGCATTTGATTTGTAAGATCAAGAATTTTATTAACGTTCCAGATTAATCCAGATACCGTCTAAAAGATCTTATCTAACAAAATGATTGCTTCAAATTATAGCATCGGATTATAGCATCAGATTATAGCATCGGATTACGTTATTAATATGTTCGATGTGATATGGGAATATATATATCATACATAATGTAGATGGCATATTATGTACTTATCAACCAACTTTATACACAGAGTATCCGATAGTAGCATATTTCATCTAACAGTTTTTAGCCTCGCAATCGATGTTTCTTTAATGAAAATAAATAGAGTCATTATTTGTCGCGTGCATGTGAGTTATCAATTCAATAATCATAAATTCATTTGCGTGTATCTCATTCTTCTATGCTTAATTTTATTCTATTAATTTATCAGGAGAAAATTAGAGATACAAAATTAGATTTTAGGAAAAAACTTGAAAGCATTTATTTCTAAGAAAAAGGCTAAATTACTATCTTTATTACTATCTTAAATTGAATGAATAAAATGGTGTTTGAGGCAAATTCAAACTGTGTGCGAAATTACACATGATAACTAAATTCTAAAAGAAATATTCCAAGTATTTATCAAAAATATAATTGTCATTAAGATCAGCACAAACTGGTAGAACCGGATTGTAGCTTATGCAAATTCAAAGTCTAAATGACCTAAGTCTAAATGTAATGCATTTGAAATAAGCGCGAAGTTGCACGAATATCAGGCTAATTATTGTTAATTCGTAAATAAATTGGCTTTAATACCCAAGAAGCATCCTACTTAGTTATTCCTCGCGAAATGGCGTTTAATAATAGTTAATATATAAGTGGAACTCTGTCGCGCGATAAGGGCCAGGCCTTGCACTCCACTTTCAACGACAAGTCGATACTGTAATACGGACGCGGGCGCGTACTTCCCTCACAACCCAGTTTCCCATTCTTCATATACACGCTATAAATATGGGCACCGGCACATCCATTTCTACCAAGACTGAGAACGATCGACGTCGATCACTTATTGTTAGCTTATCACCCCTTACTTAACCCTATTCGGTCACACTGGGTGAAATTCACCCAAGAGAATTTTTTTTTTTTTTTTTTACAATATTTTTGTGTTATAATAATTTTTACTTATTTATTTTCATTGTTCAAGTAAAATAAACACTCTTTAAAATTCGACATTTTTCGCGCATTCAAACATTAAAATAAATATACTTTTTGTGACGAGCAATATTATATTCTTTTTTTTATGAAAATATTATATTACTTATTATATTATATTATATTATATATATATTATATTATATTATTTATTATATTACTTTTTCGACGCTGGGTGAAATTCACCCAGTGTGACCGTTACGCGATTTTACTGAAGTGTGACCGAATAGGGTTAATCTTTTACAAAACTATTTCTTGTTGCTGCCTTTTTTAACATTTTATCTTTTGTATTTTTTAATATTTCTTGATCACACACAACGCGCGGGCTATATGGCTAATTAGTCAATCATTTAAATAAGTAAATCAAAGATAAAAGATAAAAAAATTTCTTAAATGTTGCGATATATAATTCGACATAATTCGACTTAAATAATTCGACTAGATTGAAGAAGATAAAGATACCTGCTCTTTTTCTTGTTGATTTCTCGGCCAAAGTGTAGCTGACAGATAGATTTCGCCTAAATGTTGTTTTGGCCTATCCGGGTCTTTAAGTTCTAACGTTATATCCTGAGAATGTCCTAGATCAAGTTGCGTGAGGTCCAATTGAGCAGCTCCCATAAAATCATCCTGCAGGCCCCAATCGTAATCGAAAACCTGTTAATATATAAAAGTTGTTTGATGATTAGAACGTTTTTTATATACAGGGTGAACGATTTTAATCGATACAGTCGAATATCTCGGAAACCAACAAAATAACTTTTGTTTGAAACATTTTTCTCTCCCGGGCTTAGTTTTCAAGATATTCAACTGTATCGATTAAAATCGTCCACTCTGTATATAAGTACATAATATAGGAATAATACAGATAATATTTTACAATAAATCTTTTAATAGACTACAAATAATTCTGTATAATAATTTTTTTATTTTAATAAAAATTAATACAAATTATTTTCAAATGTATAATTGCATTTTGTTAAACAGTTTGAGTTATTATATGTATATTAAATTAAAATTAAAATTAAATTAAATTAAAAACAGTTTGAGTTATTATATGTAAATTAAATTAAAAATTATTTGAGCCCTAGCTAGGGTGATATTTTTTGCAATAAATTCTTTGCTGTCATTTGAAAGGTATTTATTATAATTATTATACCGATTGGATTTAATTATAATCGATTGATTTAATTATATATAATATTATTATTCCGACGAGATTGTGTTTCAAAACTAACAAATAATTGGCGCTCAGTTTACAAACAAAATATTTAAAATTCATGAATAAAATATTAGATTACAAAGATCTAATTCAAAAGCACTTTCTTATTTACTTATTAAAAATTATTCTTAATGAAAATTCCCGATTTTTTCTAAACTACATCGCACGCTAACATTTCATTATAATATTTTTAATGACCTTGAAATAATTAAAACGTTATTACGAACTAAATACTACAATATTATTCACGCGTAAACATTTAACAGTTTTTACTAATTATAGTTTTAATCAATTTACTTCAATAGAAACATAATATATTTGTTTACTATTTCAGCGACCAAGAATTTATAATGTACCTTTATAATGTAAATGTAAAGTTGCAAACCTATGTAATACTGTAAACGATGGAAATAGTTTTGTTGCAAAAATAGAGAGGAGGTGGGGTAAACCTCGCTTCACATGGAAATAATAAATAAACCAACAAATCAAAGCATAGGATTATAATGCAAAATATCAGAGGAAAACAAGGGAATATTATGCAGCGGTATAACAGGAAAGGTCCGAAATTTCTGCCTTTGATAAAAATTATTGAATGTTAACGTATTCATTTCTGTCATTTTATATCCAAAAATTTTAATAAGAAAATCGTTAAATATACCTTGATAGTAAGTGGTTGAAAAGGATCTTCTATAGGCAAGGTGACGCTTTCGTCCCAAACTGGATTTAGATCGCGATGAACGGTTCGCGATTTGTGCAGCAATCGCCCTGAACATTTTACTTTCACATAAGGATCGCTGGCGCCTGAAACCATAAAGCAAACTGCAAATCGTAAACCATATTGTAAAATTTATGTTACGTGATAAACATAACGATTCTTTATCTTCACAAATAAAGCACAAATGTCTGAAGGTATATTTGATTATTATTGATTATGATATAAAAATGATGTCATATAACTTTAAACGACTTTAGCAATTTTTATAATGTGCAACACATATGTATTCGAGTGTTTACTTTGCAAAGCAACTATAACAACTTTTTCAGGGTTTTTAAAAAAGTGGATATATAAGTATATATATTTATCATATCTTCAATAAAAAATAATTGAAGTTTTCTTTCTTTTTCTTACCGCATCTGTCCATCGCAACGAGATTTGCGCCTCTTCTTATGTGCAAACGAAGTTGGAAGAAGGCATGTTGCCTCAACGCCTGTTCCCTCTTTCGTGTCATTTCGTCCTGAAGAAAGTCGCCGTCCTGGCTGAAAGAACCCCGAAGTTCCTCGCCCATGTGTTCTTCCTTCTGAAAGCTCACGGATCCTTTGGAGGATCCCTCGCCGCATTTTCCGGTGTTGTCCTCTTGTACGATCACAGTCTTTTCTCGACTACTGCGTGCCAATGGAGATTCTGCGCATTCAAAATGCCGAAATATATTGCTTTATTATCGATTTTGGCACTCGATGTGATATGATTTTCATCATAAATATAATAATTGAAAATAAATAAAAACTGTGTCTTATCAAATGTCTTCTAAAAAATTGTTATAGATTTTATAAATAACACATTATGACTTCATCTTTTAAGTTTCCATAAATTTTATTTAACATCAATTAATTAATTATATCTTTACTTTTAGACTATCGATAAATGATGTTATATGATGTTGTTAAATGATGTTGTATTGTTGGAATTGTAAACTTCTTTCAAAGCCGGTTTTTTTATAGTATACTTTTTTTAATTTTTTAAATTTAATATGGATAGTCTAAGAGTAAAAATAAGATACATAGACAGATGTTTACGAAATAAAGAATAAATTAGACCATCCATGTTAAATTTTTGAACAATTTAAAACAGTATTGTAGAAAAAACGATAACGAAAACGTGCAAATGTAAACAAGATTTTACATTTGATTTTAAAGTTTTAAATCAATTAAATCAAGTAAAGAATCAATCAAGGAAATCAAGAAAGTAATCAAATTATTGAAAAAGTTTCTCGAGATATCGCGAAAATAAAAATAAGATGAGTAGAATTTATTATATATATATATATATATATATATATATATATATATATATATATAATAAATTCTACTCATCTTATTTTTTTTTATTTAATAATATATATATATATATATATAAAATTGTCGTCGATACGATTTTACAACTTTAAGGGTATTAAAAATTATGGGTTGATGGGATGATTGCATTATAAAACGTAGAGAAGTCTTTCAAGTTGATGTCTAAGTACACGTCAGCATTCGTGCTGGATCATTTCAAATTAATCGATGTAATGAGGTCTAAACGTGCCGCGCATGTCGACTTTTGGTGTTAGATACTAATTGCGCTCGATATTTTCATTCGCATGCTCTCCAAATAAATTCACATTATATTGTATTATCAAAAGTGTAATACTTGCATGCTCAATGCTATGTATAATTTAAATAAGTAATTATTTACATGTATAAATGCATGCAAAATTGTTTACGTCGATTATTGATTGTATTATTTTAGTTAATCACTCGTTGAAAAATAACAAATATTACTCGTGCATGAATATTTATATATATTTGAAATTGTTATTTGTGTATTTTCTAAATAAATTTTATATACGGAAAACATATATTTTAGATGTGTGGTAATTAACTGGCTCACTTTTTAAAATGTATGCGCTTTTAAATGTGCATTCATATTCCAAAAGGATTTTGTATTCCAATGCCAGGATATTAATTCGCGCAATATAACTGTTTCGCAAGATCAATTGCTGAGTGACTTGCTGTCAACAAACTTAATTACTTTGTTTGAAAATGCAGCAACTTCCAAGTAATCAGTTATTCAAATGAATTCAACAAATATGTATTCTTCGATAATCTAGGTGACATCCGTGTGACCCAGACATAATTCCAAAGGTTAAATCTTTTAACCCTTAGATACTCATCTGTACATCAGTGCGCTTCAATTTTTATTACAAAGTAACAACATCGAACAAAAAACTGGCAATTGCATAAGAAAAATAAACGTACTTAGATATGCAATATAGACAATAAACGAATTAAAAAAACACATTCTTTCAGAAGAGTAGTTATAATACAATATTTAAATGTAAAGATTGGTATATTTGCATTTGTACTGCAGAACTGGTTTATATTATAGTTTATATGATAAAAATAGAAAATAAAAAAAATATCAACAATTTGCAGGCATTTTAATATAAATCAATTGATAAAATCAGAAACGATATTTTTTAAAAATTTATACACACATAATAATATAATATATATATATATACAGGGTGGCCCACATAACTCTTAACAGCTGAATATTTCGGAAACCAAACCCGTGAGAGAAAAATTTTTTAAACAAAAGTTGTTTGGTTTCAAGGGGGCCATAAGATGATACCATTGGTTTGACCTTGAAGAATTATTTGAAAGTTACATGAAAGTCACCTCAATTTTTTTAAATGGCATCCCCTATTTTTTATTACATATTCTTGTAGCTGACCTCGAGAGCTTTCCAAAACACTATAATAAAGTATTTTTTCATGAAGTATTTTCCGAGTTATAAAGCTTGAAATAATTTCTTAATTTTACATAAACTGTAAAATATCTCGTAAAATATTTACTTTTCGATGACCTTATCTCAATACTTTTATGCACAGAATAATGAGAGGAATCAATTGGTGTAAAGAAAACACATAGTTGTTTTTAAGAAAAAATATGTAATTGTTAGTTACAAATTGCATATTTTTTCTTAAAAACAACTATGTGTTTTCTTGACACCAATTGGTTCCTCTCATTATTCTGTGCATAAAAGTATTGAGGTAAGGTCATCGAAAAGTAAATATTTTACGAGATATTTTACAGTTTATGTAAAATTATGAAATTATTTCAAGCTTTATAACTCGGAAAATACTTAATAAAAAAATACTTTATTATAGTGTTTTGGAAAGCTCTTGAAGTCAGCTACAAGAATATGTAATAAAAAATAGGGGATGCCATTTAAAAAAATTGAGGTGACTTTCATGTAACTTTCAAATAATTCTTCAAGGTCAAACCAATGGTATCATCTTATGGGCCCCTCGAAACCAAATAACTTTTGTCTGAAAAATTTTTCTCTCCCGGGCTTGGTTTTCGAAATATTCGACTGGATGTTTTATAATGGGACACCCTGTATATATATATATAAAATCAGGATGTTATTCTTAAGTGGAGAATGCTTGAGTTACTTGAATATTTGAATTCAAATAAAATATGATTTTAATCGAATTACAATTTATTATTCTCTGTGCAATGCTTAAGAAAATAATTCCGATAGGAAAATTTTGAGAAAGAAAATAAAATTTTTTATAACATCGATTTTATTAATATTAATGATATCAAATAAGATTTAAATAATTAAATTAGATTTAAATAATTAGATTAAAATTACTGTAATGAAACTAAAATAATTATAGTAATATAATATTCATTATAAATAATTATAATGAAAAATTCCTAATATTAATTATTTAAGTACGTTTAAATAATTAATATATGTTAACAATTAATAGAGAAGAAAGTAGATCATTTATTCCTTTAGATATAAACACTTACGAATATGAGAAAAACTTGATTTCTCTCGCGATATTAAATAAGTAAACTGGGGATGACGTACCAGAGCTATTAATGTTTCGTCAAATATTGGTTGTATAGCATTGCTGCAGCCGAAAGCAAGAACGCTGTTTCTGTGCTTTATTGTATGACATGTAGTGATCCAATTATTATGTAATTATTATGTTATTTAATGCTGAATAATAGATATGTCATAACACGTGCATACGCAATTATTATGTTACGAAAACATTACGCGATACATTTTGTATAAATCGAACAATGTAACTTTTAAAAATTTTTTATCATTATTTATGATAATATATTGAAGGAGAAGGTGTTAATGTGGCCCCCTGCTCATAGTATATTTACTATACTCATACTATAATATTATCATACTGATATGAGTATGAGTATGAGTACGAGTACGAGTACGAGTACGAGTATGAATATGAGTAAGAGTAAGAGTAAGAGTAAAAGCCCGTCTACAATGGTAGTAAGCAGTAGAGAGTAAGGAGTAAGAAGTAAGATTTGACAAATTAAAAACCGGCAGTAATGAAATGGGCAAATCCCATTTCGTACTCCTTACTTCTTACTCCTTACTCTCTACTGCTTACTGCCATTGTAGACGGGCCTTTAAGAGTAAGAGTAAGAGTAAGAGTAAGAGTAAGAGTAAGAGTATTCAGAGTAAAAATGGAACAACCTACATAAAAGAAGATTGCTCTTTTTTCGAAGATTATATGTAATATTATAATATTTTATAATTTAATTCGTATTATATTTTGTGATTTTATATTGTAGGCAACATCCCATCATAAGTATACCATAGACAGAATATTGTATATGTCTGTAATTTCTGCCGCTAATTGATTGTTTTCTATTAGAAATTATTGATTTTTTTTTAGTTTATATATTGACAGTATTAGAAATTTGATTTGTTTTTTAAGAGAGTAATTCTTTAGTCGTTAAATGTTGATTTTGCATTAAGTTTAAATATTCTTTAGTCGCTAAATGTTGATTTTGTATTGAGTTTAAGTAATTGTTAATTGTAAGTTTTTAATTTTTGTTCGTACATTTATTATAGCCCCTAGGATGCCATTACCCGCACATTATCTCATGTTGGAGTGTCATATTGGAGTGTTTCTGAAAAGTATATGTTTTTTCCAAATCTTTTAGTATTTTATTTAATCCAAAATATATTATCACAAACTAATGAAATAAAAAACCCTATGACGTGTATTAATTGATACTAAAATGTTTTATAATTTTTTTATTACACAAAAACAAACTGGGGTGCCACATTACCACCTTCTCCTCTACTCTTATACATATTAAAATTCATACATGTAATTTCTTATCATATTAATCATATTAAAAATATATTTTATATATTTCTGAATTTTTAGATTGTTTTTTTTATTTAATAATGAATAATTAATTAGAAAATTTTAAGACATTTTTAAAAATCGATTTTTCATGTCTTTTTTATTAATAATATTTTAGATATTTTGTCGATTTTTTTAGATAATTATTTTGAAACTTTTACATTTGTTTTATTTAACTGGATAATACGAGGAAACATAAGGAATAAATCAAAATTTGCGTTCTGTTTGAAAATCAGACCATGCGCGATTGTAGATATGCAATATGTAAATATAGATACTATCAGATATAGAGGAAACTTTATAATCAGGTCATCGGCGCGCATGTAGAAGCATTCTATTGCCTTTTAACTTTGTGTTTCTTTCTAAAGTCTAAAATTTTTATTAACCATGCTTTTCAATTAAAGATATGTGTCTGTTTTTTTAAATCTGGCAAGTCTGGCATAATGTAAATTTGACGCGAATTAATAAAATGTCGATCAGAGAAACATCGTTTACCTGGACGATTGAGGCAGTGCCTGGCCGGGCTCTGAGTAGCCGAAGAACTTCTGCTGTGCTCGGAGGAATAGTCGGCGGCATAATCGGATTCAGCACTGGGATTCTTGAGCTGGCTCGCGTCCTGGGATTGCACGCTACCAGTATCCTTAGACTTTTTCCGTTCCTTGCTCCTGCTGCGCGCCCAGCGACTCTTTAGAGTCGCGAAGAAAGTATGAGTGCGCTGAGCTACCGACGTGCCGTGATGCCGATGATGCCGATGATGATGGACGATGCCGGACTCGCCCGATACATCACCCCGCCTCGACGGCGAGCTGTTCGCAATATCGCTGTCCCGGAGCTCCGTGGCGCTTTTCGAGAGCTGACGGCTCCCGTTCAAGTTCAATCTGGATCTTTCTTGGCCGCTAGTGTTACCTGCAAGTCGAAATGCAATTCTGGATCGAGTTGTTGCAACTGCGAGTGTACAAGAAAGAAAAGTTTGCTAATGTTGTCGTAAAAACTTTTCTTGTCGACAGCGAAAAGACTTGAATAAACAAAGTACACTTGGATTTAATGTGCTCGTGATGTTAAGAGACTCTCCTGTTCTCAATAGCTCTAATGGACTGTATAAATGTAGTTGTATGTTGTATAATAATTATAAAATTGCATTTGTCTAATTTCCTACAATATGTGTTAATATGTATCTACGTATCTATGTATTTAATTAAAGAATTTATTTCTAAACTATGCTAAATTTATGTTTTTAGACAATTGATACTACAAAAATCTGTAAAAAAGTTTTTCTCTATTTTATACACTTCTATATTATTAAATTCGGACTTTTTGAATAATTCGCTATTAAATAATTCATTATTAATTTAACATTATTTAAAACAAATAAATAAATGATCTCGATTTAAAATGAGATGTGATACTTTAATACATACTTGAAATCATAAATTAAGTGAACAATATTTTTGTGGCCAATTATTGCATAAGTACATTAACCCTTAGTCCCGACTCGTTTTCGACCCAAGCGAAATTTCAAAGTACCTTAGGTACCTCCATTTCTTAATAACAAACTATATAAAAAAATAATTTTTATCGAAATATTATGATTGGGACTTCAAGTTGAAGGTTGAAAGAAGCTCCATGAATTTTTTCAGATTTTTTAAAGCGTTTTTACTGATCCAAATAACGCAAAGACGCAATGACCCATGAGTCGGGATTAAAGGTGCCGAAAAGAACCGTCGGGACTAAGCGTTTGCAACATTTTTGTCAATAGTTGTGTGATTTCCCAACAAAAAGGTAGATATCGAATATAATATTCGAAATATTGATTATAGATATTAATGCGTTCTGATACATTGAATACTTTACACAAGCATTTCACATACACATATACATGTCAAGTACAAGGTTCGTTAGATTTTAAGGAAATATTTAACCTTTCTTCTAAAGTTATCGTTACATTTCAACATACTGGAATACTTTTACTGGAAATAATGGAACGTTGCTATTATTTCTGTAACCATTTGTCAAATAATTGATTAATCTGTATAAATCACGCTGAACTTTTCCTCTTACCGCGCGCTTATGCTCCGCTTAATCACACGGATAAACGCTCATCATTTATTAATTAATTTCTCATTATTGGGAAAAGTGGGAAATGTCCTAATTTTGGGACATACATATATAATTAATATCAAGATGTCTGATAGCATTGCTCGTGAGTCAAATTGAATGGAAAATGGTATTATCGATGTTATCATCGATAATACCATCGATGTTATCAGACATTTTGATATTAATTATATATGTATGTCCCAAAATTACCAAACAGCCTTTCATTGACAGATTCTGAAGAACATCGTTATAATCAACTTACAGTGACTAATCAGTTTGCGATCACTTTCGCGCTCAGGCATGGTACATCACAACAAGTGAGGGTGTTCTTGTACCTACATTGACTCAGTTTTTAAATATTGATATAATTTTGTGTACGACACAAAGGAAATTACTTTTAAGGAAATTACTTTGTCCCAAATTTACCTGTAATTGTTTAATTTACTATATATAAAAATTAAGAATGTTAGCATTACGGAATATCAAACAATCTGTATACATAGAACTATCAAGTTTATCAAATAAAGTGCGTCATAAGCTGACTTTTATCGTATGGTAATATAAAAAAAAACAATCAAAAAATTAATTTTTTTATATTTCTATGATAAACTAGGACAAAATAGATGTAATGATAACCTAAGACTTTTCTACATCAATAATTTTATAAAGCAGATTAAATATATACGTATAAAATCAGTGAAAAAATTTAAAAAAATATCTTAATTATTTATCCAATTTTACTATTATATATTTATATCTTGTAAGTGACATATTCTTTTACGAGTAGAGTCTAATTCTATAAATATTGAAAATACTTTTTTCGACATACTCTATTAACCTATTTTTCTTGTATTTGATATTTTATTACAATTACTGTGTTAATACATATCTGTTTAATAATTGCTTACAAGGTATAAACACATTATTAAAATTGGAAAAATAATTAAGATATTTTTGAAACACTGAATTTACATATTTAATCTGGTTTATGAAATTATCGATGTAAGAAAACTCTAGATTATCATTATACTTATTTTTTCCTAGTTTATCATAGAAATATAAAAAACTAATTTTTCAATTGATACCATTTGAATATGCTTATCAAGAAAAGTCACTTTTCAGTTTATGACTTTTCAGTTATATTTGAATAAATTTAATTATATTCCGTCTTTGCTGAAAATAAAGCTCATAGCGTAAGTCGAATGCAAGGGAAAAGTAACAGAAGTATAAACGAAACTTCTGGGAAACGTAAATTAAAACAGCGAAACATAAAAAAGAGATTTGTTTCTTAAATCCCTTTATTCTGCTGTTTCAATTTACGCTTCTTAAAAGTTTTATTTACTCTTCTGTTTTCACTTCCTTTGTATTTGACTTATGCTCTGATTTTTATTTCTGCTAGGTGTAATGATGACATTAATCTTCATGTATTATATTTAATTATATAATAAATTAAGCAATCACAGAGATAAATAAGACAAAGCTTCAAAGTAATTTCTTTGTCGTATGCAGAATTACGTGAATACCTAAAACTTGAGTCAATATACAAGTCAAAAAACCTTCACTTATTTTTGCATAAGAATTTCGTCTTAAGATATTCTATAGCATCTGCCAATGAAAGGCTCGATAAAGGTCCGATAATTTTGAGATATTTTATATTTAATATCCAAGTTTAATTTAAAACAAATTTTTATTTTGTACATTTAAAAAATATTCTAAAAGAAAAAGAATTAAGAAAAACATATTTATAATTTATTTATTTGTGTGCTATTTTGTTATATCTTATTTATATTTTATCAACTCAGTTTTGTAGTATGTAATTATTAAAGAAAGCACTACATATAACAAGTATTTTCCACTCTTGGTTAAATTGAAAACACATGTCGGTGTAACGACAAAGTAGAAACCGAGTGAGTTGGAATTCTGGATACAAGGAGAAAAATACACAATGCTTTTAGAAGACTTACAAGGGAAGTTTATATACTCACATATAAGCATATCGATCCGTCTGTATTATTAAACTTAGTAATGTACATCATAATGTCTTTAAAAGCCATAGCATTATACTTCCCATTATACATATACTAACAACAATAATGTGTCGTGCAATCGATAAATTTTTGACTCTTAATAGTTAGCACAGTATTTATTTATTTATTAAAGAGTTTCTCTTATTGAAAAAGTATTAAGTATTATTAAAGAATTATTACATTTCTAAATTGCTTTTATTGCTCTTATTGGATTTGCGAAAAGTAATTATTGCATCAACAAGAGACAATTTACGATGAAAACACAATTCTAACATCTTAACGTCTTAAATCTACTGTACAGAGTATCCAACGTGATCGTAAATTTTAATTAAATTCTCTGTTAATTTTACAATCAAGTTTTCGTTAGCAAAAATGTGCAATATGGCGTGAAATTACGTATTTATATTTTCTGAACATGGAATTCCAGAAGTGTAACGAGAAGTGTAAATGCGTTCGTCGTTTATTGGATTTTGTCTACCTTTCAACGGAAATCATCTTAACGCGCTAATGTGTCACGGACATCAATCCGGTATTCCAATCATCTGGAATATTGCATTTGTCGACACATCTCGGAAATACATAGGACTTCGATAATCGTTTCATCGAACATTGAAGAAATTGTTTTTATAACTATAAGCCGATTATAATTTTTACAGTAGGATTTTTTATAGATGAAAAAAATAAAAAATAAAAATCCAGGGAAACAGTGTCCAACTTTTGTTATGCTCTTAATAAATTATATTAATAAGAAATGGCTTGATTATCGTTAAATAAATTATTCAAATTATATAGAAAAAATATAAATACAGGAGAATTTACAGTGTCCAACTTTAGTATTATGCTCTTAGAAAATTATATTGGACGCAAATCATTCTCTTGATCGCAGCACTTTATGTAATGTTTTATGCATTTTATTATTATATTTTACTCTCTATTTTTTGCTAGTTTTTAGAAGATTTTTTTAAATTAACATTTTTTAACAGATCTAATAATTCTTGTTGCACACTGAGAAAAAAGTTATTGATTAAATTCGTTTAATTGATAATTCTTTAGTTCAAATTAATAATAATGTTTTTATAAGTTAAACGTATGTTAATTTACCGAGACATATATTTTTTTGAATTAACAAATATTTGCTTGACAAACCCGTGACCGCCTCGTAGTTCATAAATCAAGAAATATTTTTTTATTCAACTCCTTTTTTTCAGTGTAGATTTAATAAAAACTATTTAAAAAATAGAACGATTGCTATATTCTTACCAGCTATTATTCAATTAATTATTTTTATCAATTTCTTTCATAAAAACAAGATTTATTTAAAGCACAATGTATGTCGTAATATCATAATATTACTCACTCGTAGTTGGCTCACTGTCCTCCGATCCAGCGAGTAACTCCACACTTTTGCTCATCTTATCCTCCGAAAACGCGAATTAGTTCTCGAGACCGTTGCTTGTAAGGCTTTAGTCTCTTCTTGAAGTGCACCAGCCCGCCGCATTCCGATAGCATGTTTCCGCCGATGGATTAATGAGACCCAACAGCGTCAACCGACCGGCACATATTCCAACTTCGTAGTATCCACGTAATTCCCGGCGATGTCAATGACTTCTGCAGCATCATAATCAGAGTGTCCTTTTCTTCTTGTAAATATTGATCGGCTGTACAACTCTATAGCATGTATTTTAATACGAAGCTAAAGTTAGGTTCCCAAGAGACTTCCCCCTTTCCGTCGCTTCACCATTTAGATTGCAGGTATTAAAGAGCTTTCTATGTTAATTGTTGTTGTATTGTTAAATATTAAAAAAATAGAAGACATTCCCTGTTTTATGAATATGGATGTTGGCGTGTAAGCGCTAAATTAAAAAGTTATTTGGAGCAGCGAGTACCTAACGCTAGATAAATACAAAGTATCTCGTAGCTAGTGATAAAAAAGGTAATTCTACAAAAATTAATAGAAATAGAATTATAATAGAATTATAAAACATTTTTTAATATAAAATTTAGTTTAAGTGTTTTCATGGAAAAAAATCTTAAAAATTGCAAGATTAAATACATGTGCCAAATCATCTATGCCCCTTCTTAAATTTTTATAACGGTTTTATGTATAATATATGTATATATATATAATATATAAAATAATATATAAAATCCCCTGTAGAAAATATATTTTATTAAATAAAAAATATAATTGCATCTAATTACATCTTTTTATAATGTAATTAAATTTTGTCTTTATTGCGCTTTATGCAATAAGTGCATTTAATACTTCCAATCATAATTATCCTTAAACTGCTATTCATAAACAAACGTCGCTTGCTCAGTAATCAAATATTATTGGTTGTTCAATCCAGGATTGTAATGAAAATTAATGTTGTTTGTTTCTGGCTTACGCAGTGATTAAACTCAGACTCTATGTACATCGACAATTACGTCCGTCTGGGCTTTCCGGTGATACCGTTTGTCGTAGAATTCAATTAGAGCGTTTGAGTAAATTTCAAGCAAGAAAACTTAATTAACTTTTAAAGATGATGAAGGACATTATAGTACATATACAATATTAATTCTACGTATAATGTGGAAATTTGATGTCAAAGTTAGAGGTAACATAATAAACAAACAGCTCACAACTTACTGTTAATTTTAATAACAGATTCTCAAAATTTACAATCAATTTTGTCTTAGCGAAAATGTCAAAGTAAATCATTATTTATCGCACACTTTCTAGTTTTATTACCTTCCCAGTTTTACTACTTGTTTATAATCAAGCAACGAGTTGAAATTCTATTCTATATTCCTAAAATAAAGTCAGCTTGAAATTAATTGTAAAACAATAAAAGAGAAATTTCACAAAGAAAACATTTTTCTTATAACTTGGCTAATATAAACATCTTGATATTTTTGTTAAAGAAGAAACAATTGTTTAATTCAAGAGAATATCGTTAAAATTAATTGCAAATTACCTGGATAAATTGCCTATGAAATTCATGCTATGAAGTACACGACTTACTTAAGCGATTGGATTAGCGCTTACAATACTTGTTATGAACTTCACCACGGAATAAATAAGGAAAGATAGCACAGTACACTTTGACGAAATTTATGCCCTTCTACTAACTTCATCGCGAGAATGTAATCTGCTTAAAGTTAAATTAGCAAAGTTAAAACGTGTTATATGCTTCCGAATGTCAATGTAAAACTTTAAGTAATTGAAATCTGACACATTGTCCGAAATATCATGAATTGTATAAAATAAAATTATTGTAAAATAGAATCTGTTTCTACCTAAATTAATATATTAATTCGAAATTATATACAAATCTTGTTTAAGTTAATGTGTCATTTTGAGACATTAAAAACATGATCTTATTTTGCGAAAAAATTTTTTGAGGATTTTTCAGAGGTAGCGACGTAAAGCCATAAAGATTCGTCGAGAATTGAAACACATCGATCGATATACAACACCATCGAAAATACACTGTCATACAGATTTAATCACATTAACTCACCAGCACGTATCGTTAATTACGCTCTTTCACGCGTAATTGCATGTTAGTCGTACGTTATACACGAACAACACAGAATTCCTTAATTGCAAAATATAGACTCTGAGCAAGAACAATAATCCTTGACATGTGTAAAAAAAAGTACTTTACTGTTTTATTACATATTTGAAGTATTACAATAACCTAATTATAAGTTTGTTATACAGTTATTAGGAAATATTTGCAATTTAAATTAGAGGGTATAAAGTCGTAAAATATGTATAACATTTTGGAGAAAGAAAGATACAAATGTCACTTTTTTTACCAATAAATTGTTAAATTTAAATAAACATAAATTTATCGAGTACTGCTTCGAAGTATTACTTCTGAAACATTATTTTAGTTTCTTTAAACTTAATTTATAAACAACTAAAATCGTATGCAATAAATTAAATAAATTTGACTATTCGAAAATTAAGTTGAAATCCAATATATTTCACGTAAATATGTTTGTTATATTTTCTCTATATTTGACTTTATTTATCTCGATTTTAATTTGTGTTTTATATTAATCTCGATAAAATTACTTTTAAACACACAATTTTTTAGTTTTTATCAATAACTACATTGAAAATACAAACATCAACTTTATTAGTGTATATTTGATAGTTTGATTACATCAATCATTTACAAATTGCATCTGTGTCATCTAATCTGATTACGTAATTTTAGTCACGCTCAATTATTAAATTGGAATAAACACAAGTTTGTCATGCAGTGCTTCTCCTTCGAAGCATTATTTTGTTAAACTTGATCAACAACTGAAAATAAACGCAATTACATTTATGCATTCGAACTCGATTAAAACCCAATATAATAAAAACCACTTCGCGTGAATATGTTTTGTTAAATTTCAAAAGTTTTCATCAATACTAAATACGAACGACAACTTTATTAATGTTTATTTCAATAGTTTGATAAATAACAGTTACTTCTACGAATTGCATCTTTGTCATCTAATCTGACCACATAATTTTAGCCACGTTCAATAATAAAATACATCTGAGAAAAGTCTCTGAAAAATCATATTATAATTTCAGGATAATCCATTATCTAAAAATTGATAATATTTTTAGATAATGGATTACCTTAAAAATGAAAAATACCGTAAAATCGATGAATATTCTTTACATCACAGTTTTGGGGCATTTGGAAGATCTCTTTTAAAAGTCAAAGCGCATAAACTACTTTACAAAAAAATGCATTCTTAATTCAAAGCTAAAACTTGATCTCTCTCAATATTCATATAAATCTATTTTTTTGCTACTCTAATCTCGTTCGAAATAAAATAAATTCCTTTCAAATATCGCTTTTCAGATTCTTTTTCAACATTATATGATATTATATGATGAAACAATTTTTTATTCAGATGTATTGTTATTAAAAGTTGTTATTATTAAAGATTTGTTAAAAAGATAGAAGATAAATTAGAAGATATTAACTCCCGAATCTTCAAAATTTCTCGAAAAACAATGTCTCGCACGAAAACATAATTAATTTACACTTGCAATTTTACGCACTTCTTCCTCGATTTTGCCGTAATTTCAACCGCATCCCATAAACAAACTCTCTAATCCTAATTTCTTAGATCATTTTCGTTGTAAATGCTGGAACAAGTTATTTCAACGACGTAATTACTCACAGAAACTTGCGGCGGTCTTTACGTAGGCGATAAACCACAATCTCGTTTTAGCACTATCGTCTCTGTGCGCTGATATTCGCGTTCGTACGTAATATTTTCATTTCATTCTCAAGATTCAGCTTTTCACTTTGTTCGTTATAGATTTAATAAGTTCATCCACGAGGTAAATGAGTGCAAGTTAAGACGCGCGAACGAATCTTCGGGTGACCGGGATCGATAGTGTATCTGATTGAAAAACTCTTGCAAACCTCTGCATCTTTTTACATTAATTCTCGCTTCTTATTAATACTAAAGCAACCGAGAATATAAATAGAGACACGCAAATCTTAAACGCTTAGTCTTTAAAATTTAAAAAAATAGATGATGATATATGTACGACGAGAACTAATTACACACAAACACACACTTTTTTCTATCTATTTTTAATCATTAGCGCATAATCTCGTAACCTTGGTATAGGATGTATATCCAACCTTGCTGTAGAATATAGATTCAAAATCTTAGTGTTATTCGTATTATATCGTATGAATAAAAAATCAAAAACTATACACGTGCTCGTATAAAAAAGATGACTCGTTTGTTCTACTTTATATAATATTGTTATTAACTTGCAACAATTTTTGCTACAATAAAAAGTTATAAAAATATTTTACCTCACTTTATTTTATAAAAGATTAAACTTAATGTTCTATAATATTTCACGTGAGATATGCGATATTCCATACCAATGCTCAAGGGTTAAAGAAAAGACGAATGGCTCCATTTTCGCCAGCATATGTTCCACTCGACTTTACGCGTAATCCGCATTTATATTCCACACTTAATGCCAGATACGACTGTCTGAGTTTGAGCTTTGTTCTGTTGAAAATCGAAGTCATCAGAATTAAATACTCTATTTGACAATAGGTATGTGAACGTAATACGCGTGACCCCTGCCCATTATTATTATTTTGTACTATTTTTTTCTGTGCAAAGACTGAGCAAATGATTCTCTAGTATGGTATGGTAAAGGCGAAGTTGTATAAAATTGTAATTTACTAGCAGTTGTACTGAAGAGTCACGCGATATTCTCAATTAATTCCTTTTTAATGACTCGCTTAAGTCGTCGGCCAAAGTATGAAAATCTTTTGGAATTATTTATAGCATGTTTTTTAGCGTGCTTTCATTCATTTTTAGATCACAATATTTTTTTAACAAAAATATCAGTACTTTTTGGGATATATTTAAAATTAATCTGTTTCTAAAAATTATGTTCTTTTAATATAAAAAAAGAAGAATTTTAAAAAAGGGATTTTATTTAAATATTTTATCGAATTATTAGATATTTTATTTTATTTTAATCTACATCAAAGAGATTTCAGATTTAGAGAAATTGGTGACATTTAATTAAATTTTCGCTAATTCCATTAAGCTTATCTAGATTAACTTGAAAATATATAAGGTTTCTTTGTTTATTTCCACTTTTTAATACAAAAAACTTTTAATTGCTTATAATTCTAGAACTATGAATATTCCGATATCTTTTTTTTTAATGAAAATTTCATGTAAAATAATATCAATACTTAACCAACGTTTAAGTATTAAAGAAAAGATGACTGCAGGATCGATCAAAGAGATGAAAGAAAATGCGGGAAACTTGAGATATTCTTGTGTAAAATAAGCTCTGTAGAAGAGGCTTGTAACGAGAACCGCGTCAATGTCGATGATCCACATCCCCTTATCCTTTAAACGTATTTTTCAAAGAGCTTTTGCTCATCAGCCTAATACTATCGAGTGCCGATGAAGCTAAAGAATTCACAACAGGGACAAAAGATTCGACTAACATTAAGTAAATAAAGGATATATATTGCTCGCCATGCTCTTATTGACTTTGGTGAAGACGACACGTCGCGTGGACCGTCATGCCATACTAAGGGTGTTGCATGCCAAGTGTTTTCCCGATTATCTTTCGAGGATGCTGGGAGGAACGGTCCTTAGGTCCGCGGGGTAAGTCGGAGCAAAAGTAACTGTCTTGCTCATATAGGAAAGGGCGCGTTAAAAAAAAACAACCCCCGATCGAACAGCTCAGTTTGACGTCCCCGATGTCGACACGTGAAACGCACACGAATGTCACGGCACGTCGACGGTATGTCGAGCGTGGCTTGGGACAGGATGCCAAGATTGCCACTATCGCATTTTCTGCATTTTCACATTAACGCCCGCGAATTCGCGATCCGCGTTCGCGATTAATTAATTACCGTGCGGATCCCCGTGCGCGCGGCAGAGTCTCGGGATGTCGAGGCGAGGAGGAACGTTTCACCGCAGACGTTCTCCACTTTCGATGCTTCCGTGTCCGAGAGGCCACTGACAGAACTCCGCGGTTTTCCGTCCTACTCGGCCGTTCCTCGTCCGCCTCGTCCCTCGTCGAGGATGCGTGATGTGGAAGCGGGAGAGAGTGAGAGGCTTTATCGACCCGCGAGACCAGGGCCGGTCGAGAGGAGAGAACCCAGTGACTTCGGGAAATTGAGATTTCGTTTCAAGTGGCAAATAGCGGCTAATCCGTGACAGAATACCTGCAGAATTAATGAACAGCTTCACTTTGGTGGACGGCTGGACCGCAATATGACAAATCTGATATGTCGAGGAGCATCGAGAGATTGCAGAAATAATTGTTTGAGAATAATAAAACTGTTGTGTAAAAATTTCCATTTCAATTTAAAAACTTATACTGCATGGAATACCTTTACGAAACTATATATTAATATTAATTACCTCGTGATGTAATATAATATGATGAAATGTTTTTTGTGTTTTTCGAGAAGCAAGGATTTTAGTGCAGTACTTTTTAAAATTATTTAAATTATTTATTTTTAATTCTTAATTCAAATTTAAAAACTCTTATGGATGTTTCGATATTGTCGTTGAACAATTGGTTCCCTCAACATCCAGGATAAGAACCTATAATAGACATGGTTCTACAATGTAAAACACAATAATTGACATTGAATAATTTCTTAACGAGCGACGGCAACTTTGCTTACATTATGTAAAATTAGTGACCATAATACAATTTTAGAAACAGATTAAATTATATGTTTACGCCTGTAAACATAAAAGCAACACTATAAGTAATATTACGAGGTATTAGAAAACTACTTGGAGTGCATGATGGTTCTGTCCTTTAGTGTAATATCTCTGTGTGCTGAAGGCTACTATCTTAATTAATCAAGAACACATTAAAATAATTGTGCTGGCACAAACCACGCCTTCGCCACAAGGAATCGCAAGGCTATTTCTATGATTACAAACTGATTCCTCGCTGATTTATTTCTCATTTTATATGATAAAATTGTAAGCAATATTATAATACAAGAAAATTTGCATAACATCGAGGGGACTTTACAAAAATATTTTTTCCACTCGTTTATTTCTATTTCTGGCAAATTTTATGATTTTTAAATCTTGGACGTATGTTGCACAACTACGCGAAAAAATATATTTATATCTCTTATTATTTATATTTTCCGGATAAAAACATTTATCCTAACAAAAATATTTATTTGTTTAAAAAATTAGAAAATCATTCGTAAGTTTAAAAATCATTTGTAGATAAGAATTATGTATATTTAAAGCGATGATATGTGTCTGATAACATCCTTTCCTATTGCCGCAATGTAACCTGTAACCTCTTTTTTTATCTAATTCCTTCTAATTCTAATCTAATCTATTGATTTAAATTTTCGCATCGCATTTGTGAAATTTTCTTTTTTTTCATTACGTTACAGTAATAAAATAATAAACATATTAAAGATAATGTATAAAAAATGTATTTTAATTAATTCTATTATTTTGTATTTAATATTATTTTAATATTATTTTGTATTCCTACCGAAGATTCTATTTATTGTATTAACTTTTGCAATTTAAAATCTTCAATTTTTATCAAAGTAAGTATTAAGCTATTTTTTAAGAGACTATATGTATATAGACTTACAACAAAAGAACAGACTAACTTTTTAAATCTTTTATAAAGAAAATTTAATTTAATTTAACCTTTAGGTTATAATTGTATTAGGATAACATGTGCAAATACAAGCTGATCCTTATTTATGTTTTAAAAACTATAGAAATAATTTCCTTAGATGATTTTATGAAGAAAAATGTATATACACTTTTATCATAACTTAGTTGCGGAATACAGGGTGTTCAAGAAAAAATTATAACTTTTTAACCTTAAGAAGTTTTCTTCTTAAAATTTTCTGAGTTAGTAATAGCTAATGAACTAACTCTTTTAGCGATTAAAAATTCTGGTATCTGTCATATTTATAGATTTCACAAGTATAGATTTCACAAGTTATAGATTTTTCAAGTATTCTCGACTATTTAAGTATTTTCAACTTTTTTATCAAATTGAATCGTTTTGTAGTACGCTGTTGATATATGATACTCAAAATTTTTCAGTCACTAAAAGTTAGTCCACTAGCCACTATTAACTCACAATAAATTTCAAAAGAATAATTGGAATCGTCAGAAAAATTAAAAAATAATAATTTTTTCTTGAATCTCTGAAAATCTTTGAAAATTTTTCTTTGTATCTCCGAAACTAATAATAAGCATTTATGACAAAAGTGTATATAAAAATTTCTTTATAAATTCATATAAAAAAATTACTTCTTTAATTTTCAGAACGTATTTTTAAGAATCACTTTATATATTAAACTCTTTTGCATTCAAATCAATTGCATTATTTTTTCAACTTTTCTAAAATTATTTTAAAAACTTTCTGATTATAATTATAAAAATCTTTGTACTAAAAATTTCTTATTTTCCTATTTATAATGTTAAAAATATTTAAAAAATACTTGTCTGAGAAATACCTTATAGATATATAATATATTAAAACATAATATAAAGACCCATGAAAGAGCTTTATGTATCATTTTCGCATGCCATTCATTCACAATCAGTGATACACATGACTAATATACTTTTAATCTTATCGTCTCACATATGACAGAAATATTGTACCATGCGTCCATATAAACCACCATAAGAAAAAATACAACGTAACAATGCAATATTTTTTTTGAAATTTTTCTTTCATAAAAGCATCGAAGAAAGTTAATATTTATTCTAATAAACCTATTCAATTTTTATTTAATATAGTTGTTTTTATAATTAATATAAAAATTTCAATTAAACTTTTAAAAATATCTATTATACTTGATGTTAATTGACAAATATAATTTTACCATCTTCTGGAATGAGTTTTCCAGAAGAAAAAGAATTATTAGAAGAAAAAGATGCTACAATTTTTTAAAAATGTATTTTTTATATATGTAGAAAAACTGATTTACTTAGAAATAACTCTTACGGAAAAATACTATTAAACTACAGGATTATTGGCGAAAAAACTATTATAAACTATTAGTATTTAATATTAAACACTATTAGTTTTCAATATTTTATAACATTTTTTTCGCCAATAATCCTGTAGTTTAATAGTATTTTTCCGTAAGGGAAGTTTTTAATCAAGTTATTATTATTAATCAAGATTTTGCAGATATTACAAATTATTAATATCTTTTAATATTTGCAGTAAATTGCAATAATTGGAGATCAGAGATAAAATCACGAGGATATATAATATTAATTTTAAAGTCGTGTGGGATGCTAGAAACAAGCTTACAGTGCTTGTTTTAATCAACTTGGCAACGCTGCTCGACATATACAGTCAGCAGTGCAGTTGAGATCAACTACGTTCTTTTGTTCAGTATTCCGATATGGGGTGAGCGAAAGTTGACGTGAGGCGCAGAGAAGCTAATCGAAAAGTATCTATTAATTTTAAGCTTCGGGGAAATCCCCAGAACAGAAATTTGAATAATCTAAATACGTTGTATACTGTAATTTTCGTAAGTATACATTTCTCAGTGTAAAAAATAAAAGGAAGTGGATTAATTACATTTGAAAGAGTCTTAAGCAAATCCTATGCTTCAGTTCTAATTATTATCGATAGCATGTACTTTTAAATAATAACGAGAGACTATTTTTTCAATTTCTATCACACAAATATTAAAAATACATTTTATTCCAGCTTAAAATTTAATTTTCTATTTGCATATTTTCTTTTTTCCTTACAACAGAAATATTTCTCTTGTGTAATTTGAAATACTTGATTATTTATGATTGACTATTGTTGCTGTGTTATACTAAATTTTTTCTATTTTTATAAGGTGATGTAATAATATAAGGTGATGTAATAAATATAAAAAGAAAAATAAGAGTCCACTATAAGCCAGTAAAAAAATTACTATAATATACAGATTTATTCTGACATCCAGTATATTACAAAGTTAAATGAAAGATACATACTAATAAAGAATAAAAATAAATAATAAAAGAAAAGAAAAAAATAAAAATAAACATAAATGAGTAAGAAAACATATATGAATATGGGTAAGTAAAATGGGTGAGTATAATATTCGTCTAATATGAAGATATCCATATATTATTATTTTTAGCAGACAATGGAAATCAAGCACTGGATATATTTATCAAAATGCACAACTTTCCACCGTTAAGTGCTACAGGAAACAACGTCAGTAGAAGTTGGTGCGCATGGAAACAGAAATTTTTATCTTTCCTGCAGAAAGAAGATGCCAAAGAATTATATAAGAATCAGTGGAAAATTATATTGTTGATGTTGATTGGACCGCTTGGTGAAGAAGCATATAACAATCTGTCTCAAAATGTTCATCAGACGAAAGATCTAGGAACGGTATTACGTGAGCTAGATATATACTTTATTTTTGGATTTCGGAAAAAAAAGCAGAGGAATGAGAGTATCGACAAATATGTCGATAGCTTGATGGTAAGAAGTTGAAATTTTAATAATACTGTTATTAATAATAACGTATAAATTGAAATCACTTTGCGTAATGTATATTGTTAAAATACGATCGTATCATGTTAAAATAAATACAATAGTTTCAGAGTTATTAATTCTTTTATGTACTTTGTACTAAATTTAATTATAAAATTGTTGTGAAGATGTTAGTAAACTGAAAAATAATGTTTTCTTCCCTATTACATATCTTTGAAATTAAATTTGCTAAAACCATAAATTTTCAATCATTCTCAATATTTATAAATAATTTATAAATTCCTTATAAATTTATATAAAGATATTGATTGAAAAATTTAAGATTTAAAAAAATGGTAATTATATATAAAATATATACACACACGATGTATAGAAAATGAATATATATATATATATATATATATATATATATATATATGTGTCACATTGTGATATATGTAAAATGTAAAAAGATTATCTTCCTTTTCCCGGCTATTCCCTTTTTTCATCTAATTAATTTTTTATCTTGTTAATGTGATTTCACATAGATGATTTCTTTTATTATTTCTTAGCTTGTTGCTATTGCGAGCAATCACAGTCATCCTGTGAGCATTGTGAAAGAGAAAATTATAGAGGATATTAAAAATTATAATTTCACGGGAAAAGCTATGCTTCTTATACGATCTAAGGGAGAAGGTCTAGTATCACATTTACAATCGTTGGACCTTCATCAAGTTATACAGTTTTGGAAACATTGTGAGGAACTTATGCAAATGAACCACGAGGACGTACAAAAGCAGTCCTCTTTTAGTTCGCAGACCACTGAAATGGAATGCGTTCGCTGCGGTACTTGTCACAGCAGATATCATTGTCCAGCTCATGGGGTGCGATGTGACAACTGTAAAGGATATAATCACTTTACAGATAATTGTAAGGTAAAATACGTGTCCGACTGCACTAAGTGTGGAACGCATCACGTTCAGTCACGTTGTCTCGCTTTCGGCGAATTGTGTACAAATTGTGGGAAGGTAAACCATTTCTCATGGTTGTGTAAAGTTCCTACTGTAAAAAATTGCCTTAGATGTGGTAAAGACCATGCTATATCTATGTGTCCGGCACAAGGTCGTGTATGCTCTCGATGTAAAAAGCCAAATCACTTCGAGGAAAGATGTTTAAGCAAATGAATGATGAACAAGAAGAACATTCAGAGTATAAGTCCTTCTTTAGAGATTTAAAGATGGACATACAACTTTATTCAACTTGATTTTAATAATTTCTCTGATCTGTCGGGAGATTCTTCTTTTTAAGTAAAAATCAAATTCTAATTTTCAGTATTGAATATCTTTCATATCTTTGCAAGTGGATCTTAAAATTAAAATTCAAGGTAAAATCCGTTCGAAATTGAAGAATATATTTTTGTTATCTGAGAAATGTGATTTATTTTGTAAGTTTAGCCGAAATATTTTTTTAATGTTTAATGAAAAATGTATTTTTTAAGTTATTAATATTTTGGAAATTATGAATGCCTTCCGCTCATTTTAGACATTTTTGTTACAAATTTAAATTTAATCGGATAGTCGAATTTAAATTTATCCGAGAATTTGTTTACAATTAAAATCCATGAGATCTTACATATTGCAATGTGAAGTGAAATAATGTTTCAGTGATATTTTTTATGTTTCAGTGATACTTTTTATGTACACAATATTTTTTTTAAGATTATGTTGGAAATTATCTATTTCTACATAAAAAGTTAAATTGAACAAAAAGTTTTTTTTCTTTTGTGAGAGTTAAATTTAGAAAAAAAGCTGAATTTTTTACTTGTCTAACACACATTAAAGCTTATATTAAATTAGCTTGTTATGTAGAAAAATAATCTATAATCTATCTAATACTCTAATAATCTATACAGCTTACATTTTATTATTTGAAAAAAATGTATAAACAATTACGTTTAAATAATTAACTATATAAAAAAATAATTTATATTAAATATAATTTTAATGTTATGTTATATATTGTTAATTTTTTATTGTACACATATTTATTAAATTTTTATTATATACTATAATAAAAATTAAATATGTAAGGAACTACATAAATTTCATAAATAACTTTCATAATTTAATGTTATGTCAAACATGTGTAAACAATGAACAAATTCTTTGAAATAAATTTTAGATTTTTTTTTTATAAATTTGTCTTATTTTGTGTATTGTACATTATATGTTATATCACATTGTCGTATATATGTAAAATACTGATTACTTAATATATTTATTGCTTCTTATCAAAATTACTTCTTTTATTTATAATATTATATTTTATTTTAAAAAACATTTTGTATTTTACATTTTATATTTTAGATTAATCTATTTAAATACATATATATATTAATAAAAAATGTAAGGAAGAAGAAAAAAAGAAAAAGAATGCAAGAATAACATCAAAGGTTTGAATAATCTCTCAAGCTTAAATTTCAAATCAATCTCAATAATTCAATAGTTGACACTAAATGACATAATGTGTTCCGGATTTTCCTTTCTGGTAATTGTGTTTCTTAATTCACTCTTTTTAAGGGCACCAGTTAGAAAAAGACAAAGGATGAGAAAGATTAAAGTTGCACGACGTTGGCGCAATCTGCTCTTAGCTTTATGAAATTAACTTCATGAAAATTTATGAAAGAAAATGTAATCAATATTTATTAGTATTTCATCTATATACAATTTTTGCTATATACAATTTTTCTCTCTTTCTCTGTTAATTTCATTTCATAAATTATAAGTTGTCAAATTCTTGTGAGATTCCTGGTGTGATTTCAATGTTTTATTTTTCTTTATAACGATATGACTTGATCTTTATAACGTTATAAAGAAAATGACAAAGAAATTTCCTTTTTTCTCTATATTCTCCTGATGACTCACATTTTAATTTAAAAATTAAACCGTTTCAAGATGTTTAGTTCTTGTCGTAAATTTTGATAATTCTTTCTGTTGATTGCCTTCATTTGATTTTTATTTTTTCTTCAGTTTTCTTCTGAAGATTTATCCAAATTTCGTTCCCTGATCGTAATTTTTTATTATTCTTGCGTAGCATCTCATTTTGTTGAAGTATCTTATCAACAATTTTCTTGAGCCTCTTAATTCTTTTTTAAGTTGTTCATTTTCCTTTTTTAAAGCTATAATATCAATATCTTGCTCTTTGATGGTTTGAGTAGTTATAGCATTTTCAACTTTCACCATCAATTCTGGGAGAAGATTTAAAGTATTATTTTGTGAAGCGGTACAAGAATTTGTAAGTACATCTGAATAATTTAATACATTATTGGAGTTTCCATTATTAGTGAAATCTGATTCAATTTGTGATATATTTGATATATTCTTTTCTGTAATTTCTGTTGAAGTAGTTACTGAAGTTTCTTTTATCTAAAAAAATAAAAATTTAAATTAAAGGCTAAGAGTTTTTAATTTTTACTCCAACAACGATGAAAAAATTTAAAGGCAGGGTATATTTATCAGAAAATAACTTACAGGTTTGGCAGCTGATATAAATGAATTTCCATTATTGGAGACTGCTTTACTTGCATATGTATGATCATGAACAGATGAATATAATGCATCTCTTTTAATCTTTAACATATAAAAAATACATATTTCTATTAAAACTATAGACAACATCTTCAAAGTTAATTAAGTGAAGACTTGAAAGAAGAATATTAATGATAAGCATTTTAAAAAATATTTATAAAATTTATAAAAATTAAAAATGTTTATAAAAAATATTAACAAGCATTCATAAAAGATATAAACATTTATAAAAATATTTAAGAAGTAAAATATCTATTCTATTATGAGATAGACTTACAGATGAAAATATCCAACTGTCAATATTTTTCAGTGATGTTTGTGAATAGTTGTGATCATTTTGAAAGTTTTGTGAGAAATTATTGAAAATAGATGGAACTGCTTGGAATTTAAGTCTTCGTTTCCCATCTTCTCTTTTTGTCTCCCAAGAGGAATAATAAAAGTGTTCCTAGAAAGATATAATAGGCTGTCATGAGATAATCAAATTTTGAAAAAAAACATTTTTGCTAAGTTTCCTAACTTACAGAGCACACGAATGACGAACTTATAGGCTGCCAATTAGATCCATTTATTTGTCTCACATTATATATCCAAGCAGATTGTATGTCAAGATTTTTTGGAAAACGATGGAATGAAAGGAATGAATGATCTTCGAGTTTTTGATGCTGTTTCTTCTTATATATATTTGTACATCCAGATACACAGCACTTTATTCTGCACAAGAAAAAAATAGCCTTAAAAGAAAAGGTCAATATAGCTGTCAAAGAAAAATCAGGTTAGATTAAGTTTACATTTGATACTAAATAGCTACATAAATAGGAATGCTTACCCCATAATAATACTTAAATATTACACATAATTGTAAGTTTTTACCAACAAATTACTATATTTACATTATATAAATTATACCACTGATTGTCAAGTAAACGCAGTAAGGAAACAAAATGGCGTCTATAATCATGTGATTTAGGCAGCCAATCAGATTGTACCCTTCAATCTCTGATTTATGCCCATTTCCACCAATGTAGATTAAAGCCGACGGCACACGGTACGATTTTTCGTAGTAGATCGCATACGAGTTAGCCACTACGCATGAGAGCGAGAGAAAGCGAGCGTCTTTCGCTCTCTCTCACTCTCGTGCTTAGTGGCTAACTCGTATGCGATCTACTACGAAAACTCGTACCGTGTGCCGTCGGCTTAACTCTAATCTCGGTTTAACTTAGGCTGAAATCACATGGTTCAGAATAAAAGTACAGAATAGAGAGTGCGTCATAGAAACAGCCAATCAGAGCTTTGCAGAAAATGTTTTAGATATTGTGGCAAAGCTCTGATTGGCTGCTTCTATGACGCACTCTCTATTTCGTACTTCTATTCCGCACCATGTGATTTCAGCCTTAGGACTCTAGCTCAGGGTATCGATCGTGTAATTTTTCACGTAAAAAGTTTCTCGTGAACTCAACGATTTCAACCAATGAAATCAATGAGTTACTCAGTGAGTCTAATTTTATTGGTTGAAATCGTTGAGTTCACGTGAAACTTTTCATGTGAAAAATTAAGCGGGGAACACAGACTTTTGCATAATGCATAATACATATGCATAAGAAATTCGATTGGTCGAATTCCTTATGCACATGTTAACGGACCAATCAAATTTCTTATGCGTTATGCGTTATGCAATGGTCTGTGTTTCCCGCTTTACACGATCGATATCCAGATCACGGTCTGTTGATGAACGACGGGAGGAGGAAAGGAAGGTCTTCTCATTCATATTTACACATTTGGCCCCAAAATGGCGGAGTCGCTATCTTCCAGATGTTTAACCTAAAATTTGTTGTCAGAGCTGTCAATGTATCAATACATACATACATACACATACAGGGTGTCCCGTAATGATTAGTAAACTTTGCAAGGAATGAAAGAGGATGGAATTTTGAATAAAAAGTTCCTTTTCGACTTTTGGCTCAGACGAGTTTTTAACGAGTTATTTAACGAGTTATTAACTATTAAAGTTTCCCAATGAGAAGGCACACAGCCAAAGTACGCAGGGGCGTCGCGCGCAGTGCGATCCCTCGTGCTTGCTCCGCTTACGTTGCCTCTGTCAAAACTTTATTTTAATTTTTCAAATTAATTAATACGTGAATAAATAAATAAAATAAAAAGTTAGAAATCGATCAACTAATTAATTTATTTGAAAAAATTAATGGATCAATACATTTAATAATAATAATAATAATAATAATAATAATTGATAGATTAACACTTAATAATTTTTCAAAAATTTTCTTATTTTGTAGCCTTGAAAAAAACCGACTTGCTCACAATGTCCGGCTCAAAATGTCCTCCATCGACTGCCAAACAAGCGTGGGCTCTCCGCATAGCTTCTAACTTTTCTTTTTTCTTTTTATTCAAAATTCCACCCTTTTTCATTCCCTGCAAGATTTACTAATCATTACGGGACACCCTGTATACTTCGTAGCCCCAAAATGGTGCTCATGCCAGAGAGAAGACTGAGAGACGCCACGGGCCGGTTTTAGGTGATCCCTGAAAGCGATACGCCCTCTGTGGACATTAAAACGTGCACATTGAACTACATAGCCAATGTCCACGAATGTTCCCAATGGTAACGCATAATGTGCACATTTCTGGTTGCGTTCCGTGCTATGTCTACGGATAATGGTTCTGTTCCGTGCTATGTCCACGGATAATGGTTCTGTTCCGTGCTATGTGCACGAAATGTAGATAATACAGTTTTATACTTCTCTGTAACAATAAGATATATTTATAAAAGTAATAATGCGTTGTCCCCCCGCTCCCTTTTCATTGTCCTTTTCCTCGTCCTCGGCCTCAGCCTCTCACGGCTGTAATTGTTCTCGCAATTATATCATTTAATTCTTCAGTCTGAAACATAAACATTAACAAAAATGTAAATGATAAGAAAAGCATATATATATATATATATATATATATATATATGCTTGGTTATATCGATTCTTCAGTCTGAAACATCTGCTGATGTGGTCCTGCTAGCTTAAGAGTGTGTGGTGTGTAAAATAAAAAATATAATTGTATAATACACACATATAAAAAGTTTTATACTCACATTTAATGTTAAAACGCTCGCGGACGTCGCCGATGCCGTCGCCGGTGCTATCGCCGGTGTCATCGTCGTCGACGCCGATGCCGTCGTTGGTGTCGTCAAAATAAAAATTATCCAAATTATTTTATCGGTTCGAAAATAATTCTAATGACTTACTGAGATTTTTGCGATTAAAATGACACCAAACACGGTATAGATTGGGTAATTTTTAATTAGATTATAATCAAGATGTTAATTACTTATCTAATTAAAAATAATCCGATCTATACCGTGTTTGGTGTCATTTCAATCGCAAAAATCTCATTAATCCATTCAAATTCGAATTAAAATAATTGTAATGCATTAATGAAATTTTGGCAATTAAAGTAAATCGAATCCGATAAAAATCGAAAAATTTTTAATTAGATTAATAATTAAAATATTATTATATAATCAATACCCAGTGAGAAATGATCATCAAATCGACATTAAATTGATGCAAATTGCAATCAATTCGATGTCGACTCGATAGGTCATTTCTCACTGGGTATTTTAATTATTAATGTAATTAAAAATTATCCGATTTATATCGTGTTTGGTTTTATTTTAATCGCAAAAAATTCATTGACGCATTACAATTATTTCTAAATCAATTAAAAGCAAAATGTAAAAGTTTTAATTTCTTTATTTTATTCGATTTTTATATTTTACAGACAGATAAGGGAGCTCTTTAAAGATCTTCAATGCTGGAAAGTCGCTGAAAGCGAGAGCGAGAACGAGTAAAGAGCAAGCGAGATGACCGACATCAAAGACAGTTCCGAAGTCTCGACGCGAGCCTATCTTAATCTCCAATCTTTTGTATCATATTTCTTCTTACTATAGAAAATAAAATTTTTACATTTCGCATTTTATCGGACCGAAAATAATTGTAATGTATTAATGAGATTTTTGCGATTAAAATGACATCAAACACGACATAAATCGAATAATTTTTAATTAATAAATTAAATTGATAAATAATTAATATAGTTTGATTATGTAACTCGATCGAGCGAAACAAGAATTTTGCTTGAGTAAAAACCTCGGGGTACTGAGCCCTCCCACAAATCTCAATTAGACTAGACTATTTTTTAAGTTATAAGTAAAATAATATTTTTTCTTTAGATTTGAATTGAAAGCAAAAGAGAAAGAGAGAAATAAATTATCTAATAAAAAATTAATTATCTTATAGAGGCCCTCCACCACCCCCGCCGATTCCAACCGGCGGTCCTCTTTTCTTTGGATAAAAAATTTTTAATATTTTTTATCTTTTAAACTTTACTATTTTTTATTATAAATTTATTTTATATTAAAATACAATTTATTTTATATAATGTTGTACAAATATAATCCAGAAGTTGTTATTTAGGCAATAGAAAATAATGTTTCATACAATTTTATAGTACAATACAATATAGAAATATGAAATCAGATATTTACGATATGTATAATATAATTACAACAAAATTAAAAATTAATTATCTTATAGAGGCCCTCCACCACCCCCGCCGATTCCAGCGGCCCTCTTTTCTTTGGATAAAAAATTTTTAATATTTTTTATCCTTTAAACTTTAATATTTTTTATCATAAATTTATTTTATATCCAAATACAATTCTATATAATATTGTACAATTATAATCTAGAAATTGTAATTTAGAGAATAGAAATAATGTTTCATACAATTTAATAGTATAATACAATATATAAATATAAAATCAGATATCTACAATATATATAATATAATACAAAAAATGTATATAATACAAAAATATAATGCAAAGAAATTGCTGTTCAAAATACATAAAAAATAATATTATTAATAATAATATACTCGCAAAATTTTAATAACGCGAAAGTATGCGAAAACGATACATGTGATAACACAAATTTTATTAGATATATCTGTGCTCGTATATTGAGAAAGGATATCTGATGAATTAAATCATATGTTCATTTATCAATTTATGATTACAGAATTTTTTATGTTTTTATCTTACGTGAGCAGATAAAAAAGGTGTAAATTAGTAAATTTAACTATTATGTAATAACGTAAAGATTAAACTCGTAGAAGTTCAACAAATGATCATATACAAAAAGACCTTAAACAAGCAGGAAGTTAATATTTAAGCTAAGTTTTTTTATTCTCTTGTTCAAATAATTAAATATCATAATAGAAACCCATTATCTAATAGCAAATTAATGCATAACCAAATGTTTTTAACATGGAATGTTGGATGTGACAGTAGAATTGCAGTAAATTATAAATAGATATTTGATATTTAAATTATAAATAGATATTTCACTATTTCATGACAGATCGGATGCTGCGAGAAAAAGAACTCTTACTGAAAAAATTTTTTAATGATACCAATTTAAATAAATTTTCCCTTCTTGCATAATGATGTTAAAATCAAGGAAACTTATTGTGAGTTATGTTTATGTGTTCTAGAGTAAATTTCCATCTTTCATAATAATTATTGAAACTGTCGAATGTATAAGTGACACCTTTTCCCTAGTAGCAGCTAGAATGATATCATTTACATATCTCAAGTAAAACCCCATCTTCAATCCCAGTTTAAAACTGATTTTTCTTCATCTTGCATTACTAATTCCGCAATAATAAGCGATAGTGGTGATTGGAGTGCCAAAACACTGCTTATAACACTGCTTTTATTAACATAAAGTATGTTGAATTTATAATACATTTCATCATCTGCAGAAACTTTGATTTCGAAATTCCTGTGAACGGTTCTATGTATTCCAATCTGTTAGATAGACTCACTAGGACCAGTACTACCGAGATGTTTGTGAAAAGAGATATTACATCCAGAAAAAATAATATCAGGATTTGCCAATTTTTAACCTGAGTCTTCTTATACTAATATTAATAAAATACATGCGTTATTGTAGCTAATTACATACGGGTACAAAATGTCTCGGGTACCAACTGTTCGAGATGAGTCGAACCCCATAATAGTGGGATTTTAAAGAATTTTATACTGAAAAATCTAGCAATCTGAAAAGCTATTTCTTAAATTATTTTTAATAATTCTTAATAATTTTAATTATTGATATCACACTAATATGGAGGTACCCCATTCGACTCATCTCGAAATTTTTTGTAACCGTATATTTTTAATCATGTATTCACAATTTACATCATAAGATTCTAGATCACAGTTCTAGATAACAGTTTCGATCTGTACATACAATTCTCAGGTTTACAATTGCCAAGTTCTGATGCTATTTCTTCTGTGGAATATCTCTTTTTACAGCTCGGTAGAACTGGTCCTAGTGAGTTTATCTAACAGATTGGAATACATTGAACTGTTCACAGGAATTTTGAAATCAAAGTTTCTGCAGATGGTGAAATTTATTATAAATTCAACGTACTTTATGTTCAATAAAAAATGTTATAAACAATGTTTTGGCACTTCAATAGGATCTCCACTATCGCTTATTATTTTAAAAGATACTTTATAATTGTTCCTGCTTGCCTTTCCGTACATTCTGACAGTTTAGAAAGATTTAGAAAACCGTTTCTAGACAGTCGAATATGAAGAAAATAATTGAATGTGATTCCGGTCAGTTCCTTACCGCTTAAGACTTACTACACTACTTACGACTCAATGTAAAACGGACCTTAATGAGTAACATCTCAACAACATTATGACTGTTTTCTTTTTAAGAGACACAAATCGACACAGATTAACACACTCGAGCACAGTTCGTCACAGTTAAATGGAACTAAAGCCTGCGACACACGGTACGATTTTTTGTACTGGTTTGCTTATGAGAGCTAATAAGGATGCAGAATTTTAAATCAAGTGACTGTGTCAGTCATTAAGTCTGTGTGCCGCAAACTTAATGTAATACAATGTGTATAAACTTTTAATATCTAACCTTACAAAATTTATTTTTTTTTATACATAAAAGGTTCCCGGTGAATAGTAGAGTTTTATAATAAGAGAAGCGCGATCTTGTTCCTACTTCCTGATTGATCGATTGTAGCCGCCATGTTAGACCCGCAAGGTCCACGTAAGGTTGCGTTCAGATTTCCCACCCGGGTAACTATAACACTAGAAGTTGTTATAGTACACGTCACGTATGCTATAGTACTTCTACTATCATAGCGCACCCGGGTGAGGAATTTGAATGCAGCATATGTACATACCTCAGAGATTCCTTCGAATTGCCCTGACTACCTCCGAGATTCCTTCGAATTGCCCGATACTACCTCGGATTTCCTGGCCTTACCCAAGGATTACCCAAGGTCTGTAGATTCGTAACTATATATTAAATTGCGTTTAACATTATATTTAAAAATGATATCGTTATGTTCAAAAATTGCGTTCTTTTGTTGAATTATAATAAATATTTAAATATTTTACAATTTATTACGTTTATTTTATTTTTATTACACTTTCTTTCCTTTTATTTTACCACTTCTTGATGTAATTTCAATTACATTAATTTTTTAAAGCACTCTTATTTACCCTTAACCTCTTTATATTGATACATTAACAGCTCTGACAAAAACTTAAGTTAAACATCTGGAAGATAGCGGCCATGTTAGGGCCAAATATGAATGCAAAGAATAAATACCTTTCTTCCCCTCCCGTCATTCATCACAGACTTTGGGTTTGGCGCCTGGTACTACCTCGGGTTCCCTAGGTTTACCTGGAATTTCCTCGAATGCCCTGGGATTGCCTGGTCCTTCCTCGGTATGTATTGTGTTATTTATATACCATTTAAATAAATTCACATTGCTTTATTTTACGGGCCTAAGATGGCGACGATTGGCGAGGTGGAGGTAGAGTTCGCGCTTCTCTTATTATAGGACTCTAGTGAATAGGAGTAGCATCTTTAGTCTCACTGTGAAGTTATAAAACGTATACACAAGATGTATGAACTTGTAAGGTTAGATATTAAACTTCTCAACTAGTTTTTTGTAAGTGTCAACTTATAAAACTTATAAAACTTCTTAAATGTTTTTAAATTTTATAAATGTATATATAATATATTATACTGCATATAAATATTTTATTAAATTAAAAATGTAATCTAATTATCACATATTTTTTCTCAACATACGAGCACAGATATCTAGTAAAATTCGTATTATTATACGTATTTTGTCGATTTCGCATAAGTTAGATCATTAACGTGATTTAACTTACTAAATCCAGATAAACGCTAATGTCGAATAGATCTTCGATTAGTATATCTCTAACTATATTAAAATGCAAATAATTCAATAAATGTTTTAAGAAATAAATATGATGACATTTATCTGGACATAGCATCACATAAATTTTAAATAACATATTTACATTGCATATAACATTACACTTATGTTGTATAAAAATTGTTAGTTACATTTTACAAAAAAATAATACAGCGAAGGCTAAAAATTTAAAAATAATTTTAAAATTAATTTTAAACGTTATTCAATTTTTAGCCTTCCTTTTCAATCATCAAACAGAATTAAGTCCATGTATATTTCCTACCAATACATGTTTATCATATAGTTTATTATGAGCCTTAATTGTGTTCAATTTTAAAATTATAAAATAAATTAATTTTTAATTTAATTTATAATTTTTTTAATTGTATCCCCCCATCCCTACCCGTATCCCTACCTACCCGATTTTTATCTTTTAGTTTTATTTAATCCTACCTACCCGTATGTAACAGAGGACCGCGTGTATCCGATTAGAAGAGCGTGCGCGAATTTGGTTTAAATAGTTTAAATATTGTAGTTAGGGGGTTTTACGGGGAGTTTTAATTTTATTATTTTACGCGGAATTTAATTTTAGACGGACTTTCCGTCTCTGATTACGTGCAATGGCACGTATGCAAGAAAATCTCATGACCTTACCTTTCCTATTTTTCATATCTTTCATATTTTGATTGGTGTTGTACACCAACCTACCTTATTCGATCCTCTTCGTCTTCTTTCTTCTGGCCAAATTGGTCTTACCTTTCGTTGTTTCTGGCCATAATCTGGCTTCATAAAGCCAGAAATCGGCAAGGAGAAATATTCCTTTTACTGCCGACAATCGTTGGCAATAAGCGTAAAATTTCACGCTTTTGCATGATGCGCGAAACACGAACGCGTCGCGAAGGGGCCATTAATTAAATTAATTAAGTGCCAAAATGACAATTAAAAACCACAACAATAATTCTATTAAAATACAAATTTTATATTTATTTTTAACTTGCTTTTACATATATCCAATAAATATTATAAAATAGAAACAAATTTTGTTTGATAAAATCTCTACATTGACAGTGTGATTTTTTAATCAAAAAAATTCGATCGTAAGTATTATTTAAACTTTATATTTAACTGTATGCAATATAATTTTTATAATATAAATAACAAAATTTAATTTAAAAAATAAATGAAAATTGGCCAGACGCGTTGTTCGATGGAATGTAAGGCCCATATATGCGTATTTTCATCGATTCGAACGATTTGTTGCAGAGTTTTATTACAAAAGCATGCAAATATGATTCAAATAAATGACATGAGATTAGAGAGTGATAATAAATTTCCTTTATTATAAGGGTCGACTAATTAATTTCCTTCATTATAAAAATTAATATTGTAACAATCGATAAGATATCTCTCTATAATTCGTACTTGTTAAAATTATTTTAATAGAATATATATTATATTTCAAAATCAAATAATTTTAAGTGTAATATTAAATGTTCCATTATTAAAATATATTTTTTTCTTATAATTTTACCGCGATAAACTTTATAACAATATAAAGAGTTTCAAAACTTTTTTTTTTAATCTCATGTCATATTGCATAACTTTATCCAGCATAAAGCCAATTGCTCAATTAAAAATATATGGATAGGTTACAAAAAATTAGGGTAAGATCGATATCTATTTGTTAAAATAAATTTTAGTTATTAATAATTATGATAACGTTTTCTATAAAATAAATTGCTCAATAGGAAAAATATTTCCAAAATATTTCTAACTTTTTTAAGTCACGCTTGTATTTATATGTAATAAAAATCTATAGATCTATTTTGCATCGATTTATATAATATTTAATCTTGGCTAAATATGTGGGAAAGGAACAGATGGGTATAATTGAAAACACATCCTATCTAATAATTTCATGATTTTTCCCTATCTATTGACATTTTTTTTATTGTACTTATCTTTCTTTATTTTTTCTTCCACTCGAAAAAATAACAAACAAATAATTCGAAAAATTAATCACGAGAATTTTATTTATAAGGGAATTAACTTAATTAACTTAAATAAAAACATATTTAAAAAAATAACTTTTATTTTAACTGTTACTTTACTTTTTGGTATTTCTAAATTTTTATTATAATAATTCTAAATAATTCTAATTTTCAAATTCTTTATTATAATAATAAGTCAAATTGATTTTAGAAAAAAACTTGAAAAATCTCTTACACACTTTGTGCTAATTTAAATTAGCGAAATAAAATGTTTCGCGTTACATATTTTATGTAAAATTTATTTAAAAAACTATTTTAACTACAGAACACGGCAGTTCATCGATTAAGAATGATGAGCTCTTTGCGAGCTTCGTGTGTGCGAAGTGTGCGAGTATTTCCTCGAGCACAATCGCACGATGTACAATACATAAACCAATCGACAAACCAAGATTAAATATTTGCTCCATAATTATTTTTAGCCTATCCATTTTAAGGCAACGAATCTACGAGATTTAATATTTTATACTACTAACTTATTATCCAAATATGACATGTATCGAGATACTTCTGCTTTATTTTTTATTCGTCGTAGATTCGTAACCTCAGTAAAGAAATTTTTGACTCACCGACCGATGCGCAACGGGCGGAGTTCATCAGCCACGTAGCTACGATGATACTGCAACACACAAGTGAAATATTCAAATTATAGAGGCGCTCATAGTGACGATAACGTTTCAAAAGATAATTAATACGCGCGATTAATTCGTCTTTCACAATTAGATTTATAACTAGTGTAATTATCTATTTTTTAAAAAAGATCTTTACAAGGATAAACTTTAATAAAATTTTAGATAATCTTTTCTTTCTCTAATTATTTTTAATTTAACGAGATGAAACATTAATTTTCCAAATAAATGAACAAAAACTATTAATTTTAAATTAAAGGAGGGGGATAATACTCACCCCAAGGTTGCTCCGCCGAGGCCCGATGTCTCTTCCAGACCTCCGCCTCCTCTCAGGACGTCTGGGCCTTGTCTCCTCCCGTTGCACAGGACACTCGCGAAAACGCGAATAAACTAGAAGTCGCGCGCGGACTAATTAGCAGTAAAAGTTTTTCGCGCGATATTGTACGACACTCCCGACAAAATCCACGTGAAAATTTTATTAAATTAAATTAATTAGTCCGATTACTGGAACGGCACTCCCGAAACAAACGCGACGAACCGGCTGCGGCTCGTTTATTCAGTTAAATCGGCGACGAGGGTACGTTGGCTTCCCCGTCTTTGGATTTTTATCCAAGCGAAACAAGAATTTTGCTTGAGTAAAAACCTCGGGGTACTGGGCCCTCCCACCGCGCCGAGGTCGTACCCATGGGAGGGAAGTACTTTACTTTGCTGGTGGTATAAAATCAAATTATCAATATATAAATATGAATAAATGAGAATATTTAACTCTGGTAGAAAATAGGGATATTAAATGCAAGTGTTTCAGACTTTGTTTAAAAAATATTTGGGGAAGGAAAAGAGAGGAAAATAAAATAACGCGCATAAATATTTATTAATATTTTTCAACGCATTCTTTCCTTATCAAAGTTTTTTCACTGCACACTTACAATTCAGCACGTAACAAATTAATTGTCATCCCATAACAATGCATTCGTGCATGTATCCGCTTGATCAAGTACCAGTTCGATATCCGAATCACTAAACGTAAGAGCGTGTTTAATTGTACGGGAGATATTTGCGTATATTATTCGAAAAGCGATCGATACGTCTTAACGCTACGACACACGGGACGACAATGATCTGTATTATGTCTGCCGGTGACTTTATTCCGCGGTGACCTCGTGTGAACAAAGCACGTATACAAGGATGAAAACAACACCAAGGTTGTGTTGTCAGTTTCGACTGTTTTTCCGAAATAGTTGTCGTAACATTCATGAAAATTTTATATCGCGTGTTTTAAATCAACATTTAATCAAAAATTACTAATTTTATTACTTACTACTAATTTTATTACTTTTTATTAAGCATATTTATCTATTTCATTTTCTTTTTTTTTAAATTCCTATAAGAATATAATATGCTATTCGTCTTTCAAAGTTAAATATCGGGAATAAAAGATTATATAATTTCGCGAAGAAATTCTTTCCCGAGTGCAAAGTTTCATAGATTTTATAAATCTTATTACATATTTTTCTTATAAATCTTATTACATATCTTTTCTCAATATACGAGCACAGATATATCTAGTAAAATTCATGTTATCATACGTATTTCGTCGATTTCGCATAAGTTAAATCACTAATATAATAATTTGACTTACTAAATCCAGATAAACGCTAATGTCGAACAGATTTCTTTGATATGTATATCTCTAAATATATTAAAATGTAAATAATTCGATAAACGTTTTAAGAAATAAATATGATGACATTTATCTGGATGACATAGCATCACATAAATTTCACATTTATTACATATTTACATTATATATAAAATTACATAATATATACACTTGCTATGCTGTATACAAATTTTTAGCTACATACATTTTACAAAAAAATAATACCGCGAAGGCTAAAAACTTAAAAATAATTTTAAACGTTATTAAGCATTTCCCCATCCCTGCTCGTATCCCTACCTACCCGTTATTACTACGTTATTCATTTTCCGTATCCTTACCTACCCGATTTTTATATAGTTTTTATTTACTCCTACCTATCTTTAGCAAAGGACCGCGAATATCCAAATATCCAAAAAAGAGTGCGCGAATTTGGTTTAAATAGTAAGGGAATTTTATACGGGGAGTTTTTAATTTTATTATTTAAATCTCGGAATTTAATTCAAGACGGACTTTCCGTCTCTAATTACGTACAATCGCACGTATGCAAGAAAATCTTATGACCTTACCTTTTCTCATATTTTGATTGGTGTTATACACCAACCTACCTTATAAGATCCTCTTCGTCTTCTTTCTTCTGGCCAAATTGGTCTTACCTTTCGTTGTTCCTGGCCATAGCCTGGCTTCATAAAGCCAGAAATCGACAGCAAGGAGAAATACTCCTTTTATTGCCGACAATCGTTGGCAATAAGCGTAAAATTTCACGCTTTTGTATGATGCGCGAAACACGAACGCGTCGTGAAGGAGCCATTAATTAAATCAATTACCAAGTTGACAGTTAAAAACAACAATAATTCTATTATATATAAAATACAAATTTTATTTTTTTTACTTGCTTTTACGTATATTCAGTAAATATTGTAAAATAAACTAGAACCAAAATTTTGAGTTTAAAAAAATTTCTACGTGGACAGTGTAATTTTTTATTCGAAAAAATTCGTTTGTAAGTATTATCTGAATTTTATATTTAACTATATGCAATATAATTTTTATGGTATAAATAACAAAATTTAATTTAAAAATGAATAAAAATTACTCGACGCGTCATTCGATAGAATCTAAGGCCCATATGTGTATTTTCGATTCGAACGATTTGTTGCCGAGTTTTATCACAAAAGCATGCAAATATGATTCAAATAAATAACGTGAGATCCAAGAAGGATAATAAATTTCCTATATTATGAGAATCGATTAATTGATTTTCTTTTATAAGAACTGATAAGATATCTCTTCATACTTCGTATTTGTTAAAATTATTTTAATATAATATATATCATATTTCAAAATCAAATATTTTTAAGTGTAATATTCTTCGCGAAGACGTCGCGTACTTGTGCCGAAACCACTGCTTGCAGGGATCTGAGAAATATACAAAAACCAAGGATTAACTCTCATTCTGCAACAGGGTCCTCGATTTTCAACAGGACATCCGTTGAATGTCAAAGGCCCCGTTGTAGGAAGGAATAAATCCCAGATCTTCCGGATTTCCTCCGATAGCGATCATTTCAGCAGCAAGTTAACGACGTTCATTTTTCGAATCACAATTACATCCCATGTATTTTCATTCTACTGAAATGTTCAATTATTAAGATATATTTTTTTCTTATAGTTTTACCGTGATAAACTTTATAACAATATAAAGAGTTTTTAAAATATTTAAATCTCACGTCATATTATATGACTTTATCCAGCATAAAGCCATTTTCTCAATTAAAAATATGGATAGGTTACAAAAAATTAGGATAAGATCGATATCTTCTTGTTAAAATAAATTTTAGTAATTAATAATTATTATAGCGTTTTCTATATAATAATTGCTCAATAAATCCAAATATTCTAACTTTTTAAATTCATCATTTCACTTGTATTTGTACGTAATGAAAATCTATAGATTTTGCATCGATTTATACAATATTTAATCTTGACTAAATATGTGGGAAAGGAACAGATAGGTATAAATAAAAACATATCCTAACTAATAATTTCATAATTTTTCCCTATCTATTGACTTTTTTTTTATTGCACCTACCTAATATCTTCCTTTATTTTTTTTTACTCGAGAAAAATGAAAAAATAATTTAAAAAATTAATTGCGAGTATTTTATTTATAAGAAAATTAACTTAATTAACTTAAATAAAAATTTATATTAAAAAAAAATTATTTTTATTTTAACTGTAAAAGCACTGTTATTTTACTTTTTGTTTTTTCTCTGTATTTCGAAAATATTTATTATAATAATTCTAAATAATTCTAAATAATTCTAAAATATTTATTATAATAATAAGTCGAATTGATCATAAAAGAAAACTTGAAAAATGCAATCTCTTATGTACTATAGTGCTAATTTAAATTTGCAAAATAAAATGTTTTGTTATATATTTATTTAATTAAAATATATAGTTATATATTTATTTAATTTAAAATTTATTCACGAAACTATTTTAACTACAGAACACGGCAGTTCATCGATTAAGAATGATGAGCTCTTTGCGAACTCCGTGTGTGCGAAGTGTGCGAGTATTTCCTCGAGCACAGTCGCACGATGTAGAATCATTGATAAACCAAGATTAAATATTTGCTCCGTAATTATTTTTAGCCTATCCATTTTAAGGCAACGAATCTACGAGATTTAATATTTTATACTACTAACTTATTATCCAAATATGACATGTATCGAGATACTTCTGCTTTATTTTTTATTCGTCGTAGATTCGTAACCTCAGTAAAGAAATTTTTGACTCACCGACCGATGCGCAACGGGCGGAGTTCATCAGCCACGTAGCTACGATGATACTGCAACACACAAGTGAAATATTCAAATTATAGAGGCGCTCATAGTGACGATAACGTTTCAAAAGATAATTAATACGCGCGATTAATTCGTCTTTCACAATTAGATTTATAACTAGTGTAATTATCTATTTTTTAAAAAAGATCTTTACAAGGATAAACTTTAATAAAATTTTAGATAATCTTTTCTTTCTCTAATTATTTTTAATTTAACGAGATGAAACATTAATTTTCCAAATAAATGAACAAAAACTGTTAATTTTAAATTAAAGGAGGGGGATAATACTCACCCCAAGGTTGCTCCACCGAGGCTCGATGTCTCTTCCAGACCTTCGCCTCCTCTCAGGACGTTTGGGCCTTGTCTCCTCCCGTTGCACAGGACACTCGCGAAAACGCGAATAAACTATAAGTCGCGCGCGGACTAATTACCAGTAAGTTTTTCGCGCGATATTGTACGATACTCCCGACAAAATCCACGTGAAAATTTTATTAAATTAAATTAATTAGTCCGATTACTGGAACGGCACTCCCGAAACAAACGCGACGAACCGGCTGCGGCTCGTTTATTCAGTTAAATCGGCGACGAGGGTACGTTGGCTTCCCCGTCTTTGGATTTTTATCCAAGCGAAACAAGAATTTTGCTTGAGTAAAAACCTCGGGGTACTGGGCCCTCCCACCGCGCCGAGGTCGTACCCATGGGAGGGAAGTACTTTACTTTGCTGGTGGTATAAAATCAAATTATCAATATATAAATATGAATAAATGAGAATATTTAACTCTGGTAGAAAATAGAGATATTAAATGCAAGCGTTTCAGACTTTGTTTAAAAAATATTTGGGGAAGGAAAAGAGAGGAAAATAAAATAACGCGCATAAATATTTATTAATATTTTTCAACGCATTCTTTCCTTATCAAAGTTTTTTCACTGCACACTTGCAATTCAGCACGTAACAAATTAATTGTCATCCCATAACAATGCATTCGTGCATGTATCCGCTTGATCAAGTACCAGTTCGATACCCGAATCACTAAACGTAAGAGCGTGTTTAATTGTACGGGAGATATTTGCGTATATTATTCGAAGAGCGATCGATACGTCTTAACGCTACGACACACAGGACGGCAATGATCTGTATTGTCTGCCGGTGACTTTATTCCGTGTGGTGACCTAGTATGAACAAAGCACGTATACAAGGATGAAAACAATACCAAGGTTGTGTTGTCAGTTTCGACTGTTTCTCCGAAATAGTTGTCGTAACATTCATGAAAATTTTATCGCGTGTTTTAAATCAACATTTAATCAAAAATTACTAATTTTATTACTTTTTATTAAGCATTTGTCTATTTCATTTTAATTAAATAATAATTAAATGTGTAGTAACGACCATCGAATCATTTGCGCGAGATCGATCCACTGTTCGTAACGTTCCGCCAGTGGCCCAACATGACGTTTCCCAGCACTGCACAGTACTACGCGAACCAAATCAGCGACGCAACATGAATTTCAGAATCATTCAGGCGATGTATCTGGAATAATCGTGTAAATACGAAAAGAAATATACACGTTGACGAGCAACCGACACCATCACGGCTTTTCTTTGCTCAATTTAAAGATACGATACGAAAAGTAAAGCGATACACGAGACGTTTTTTGACGTTCGGCGTGCACGCGCGGTTAATATCAAATTCGCGAAGCAACAATCTGTATTTCCCTTCGCAATCCATTTCCCGTATTTTCTGCTCTGAGAAACGAAGACAACATTCCGCGGTACCTATGGAATCGAAGGGTTCAATCGTGACGTCGCTTAATTGTGAGAGAGTGATTGAACACACCGTCTCGTTCGGTGGTACGAAAGGTAATGCGACGCACGGGACGTCCGTTGGACTCGACGGCTCAAGCGATGCGCGCGAAGTCACTCTACGCCGAGGCCACAGCGCGACAACACAAACGCCAAGTTACACGCGCGAATCGGACAAAAATACCAAAATTCCAAGGAAAATACAAAGGAAAAGGGAAATACAAGGAAAAGGAAGCGGGGGACAATATTATTACTTATAATAAATAAAATTAAAATATAATATATTAATATATATTTTATGATGAAAGAGTATTTATATGTACACATGTACATCGTGATATAAATATTTTCTTAAAATAAATATAAAATAAATAGAAATAAAATAAAATTTATTATAATCTTTCCCCCTCAATCTTAATTTATATTACTTAATATATAAGGCTGGTGGTCTAAGATATATATATCTTATCTATATATTGTATCTATATATACGATCTATATATTGTATATATATATAGATATATATCTTATTGTTAGAGAAGTACAAAACTGTATTATCGACATTTCGTGCACATAGCACGGAACGCAACCAGAAATGTGCACATTATGCGTTACCAGTGGGAACATTCGTGGACATTGGCTATATAGTTCAATGTCCACGTTTTAATGTCCACAGAGGGCGTATCGCTTTCAGGGATCACCCAAAACCCGGCCCGTGACCCATTAGTTCGTATTGAATGAAAGTCGAATCCGATTGGCTATCGGGGAAAGGAGTTTTCGGGGAATTCCAGAAATTCCCTATCCGACAACCAATCAACAGCGTCCGAGGGATTTGAGGAACAACCTGTGAGAAGTCAGCTTGGGGTTTCGGACGATCGTGCGGAATGCCACTCTGTGTCTCGCAACGTTTCGCGGTGGACTGTTCTCGCACGTCCGCACTCCGCTCGACGAGGAGGGAATTCTCCTCGAGGTTGCGTGACGTAACGAAGTCGTCGTCTGGCGCAGTGTTTCTTAGTGGCCATTTTGTTCCCCAACCGCACGGCTGATTAAGGTATTACGCATACAGATAATTAGCGTTACTTAAGGCGGTCCAGCGAGATGCTCGACGAGACGGTCGTATCCGCACGCGCGGGGCAGATAGCCGTAGGAGGGTATCGCCATTCCGGTAGTAAATCTCGAGGAAAGTCGCGGAGACGGCTCGCGTTCCCTCCTTCCCCTCTTCCCTGCTCCCGGCCAACGTTCGAGTCCGAATTCCCGCGGGAACCGTGATTTCCCGTCGTCTCCGAGTGAAATCGCTCGATGCGAGTGCTCCCCTCCATTTTCCCGTCTTCATCAATCTTCTCGAGGATAAGGAGTTCCCGGGACTAAACTGGTGACATGTAGGATATGATTTGAAGTCTAAGCTCTCTTGGGCTCAGGATTTTAATTTTTTACACTTCTCACTCTCTCTCTCTCTCGCTCCCTCCTTCCTTGAACATGTTTTGTAAACAGTTGCAAAAAACTAGATAATACATATAAAGCAAAGCTGCTTTACAATCAATGTCTCCTTGAGAAATCCCCTCCTCGAGACACTGCCAAACGGTGCGATTACCATGCTGATACTTTATTCATTAAATTGCAGTTTGATGATCGCAGGCAATGTCCCTGATTCAATGCAAAGTATCCTTTTACCTATTTGTATCCATTCTTTACCACTTGTCTAATTGGACTACGTTATGCTCTCTCGCTCTAAGTCCGCCTGTCTCTCTCTCGCGAATGCACACTTAAAAAAAAAATGCTCAAGTCATATGAAGGCGTGAGGATCCTGAATGAGCCGTATACTCATGGAAGGTAGTTTCTATCCTTATAGGTGTACATCCGTCCTTCAGTTTGGCCCGTCAGCGTGATGGATTCAAAGCGGTACGAACGCAGCGCCAGATCGAATACCGAATCGCCACCTGCTCCACCTTCGCCTCCCATGTATAGCACAGGTTACACCACGATACATGACAGCCACAAGAGCAGAGTCAGTACGCGGCGTTCACCTTCACCCGCCATGGACCACCATCGAAGCAGTAGATCCTCGCGGAATGACTCGCCGCTCCAGGAGCGACGCAAGCGCCGTCGCAGCGGCTCCAGATCGTCCCCCGTACGCTCTCATAGACGGTCCAGGTCCAACGACAGAGACCGGGATCGCGACAGAGAGAGATCACGCAAGTACTCTAGGAGAGACAGATCGCGATCGAGATCGCGTGGAAGGTCCCGCTCGAGGGACAAGAGACGAAGTCGCAGTCGTAATCGCAGCAGAGATAGGCACAGGTACAGGGAGAGCCGCAGGCATCACACCAGGGCAACCTCCTACGAATCCGATGCCTTGGAAGAACACGGAGAGGGAGCAGGGACGATGATGCGTCAGATGGCTGCTGTTGTCCCACAACCAAATGCCTTCAAGAATGATGGTAGCTTTATGGAGATGTTCAAGAAGATGCAGGAACAGATGCAACCTACTGTGCAGAAACCCACTACTTCTGTACTGGAGGAAAAGCCTGTGGTACCGCCACCGTTGATGGTGGGCAAGAGGAGAGGTGGTAGGATCCTAAAGACTGGTATGGTAGCAAAACCAAAGACAGAACAGACAGTGGAACAGCCGAAGGACGCGTGGTCTCTATACATGGCAGAAGTGAAGAAGTATCGGGAGGTTTGCTGCCAGGAAGAGGATAACACGCGACCGTTGGTCAAATAGTTTCGACAATTTGCGTCATCCCGTCTTTGTATACTTCGGCTCATTACTTTTCTTCTAAGATATCTGTATGATTCTTAATTCTTAAAAAAAAAAAACTGGAATACTTCTCCTCAAAGGCACCTTTCGTTCATTTTCTTTTCACCGTGAGCTTTATGTTGATTTAAGCTCAGCGCCAAACGATTTCTTTTCTTAACGAACTGAATGAAAGAGAACAGAGAAGGGAAGAAGTGCCGTGAGAAACGGACTCATTTGTGATATAGTGTCGTGCGTGTTTTGAGAGACGAATGGACTAGAGCGAGAGAGAAATATAGAATTTACATTTACGGGCAGATAAAGGGGATAAAAAGAGGGAGAGAGAAGGTGAAACGCAACGCAAATCCGTGCTGAAATTTAGCTTAAATAATTTATGGCTTGTTGAGCAGTGTCCTATATCGTCGCAATCATGACGAAGCTTCCTGAAGCAAACATTACCGAGGAAACGTGGCGGTCGGCTCCATTCGATCCTAGATTTCCTAATCAGAACCAATCCAGGTAAGGATCAAACGATTTTGCCAAACGATCGCCTCGATATTGGTTTAACAAGTCTTCAGGTTTTTGTACAATGAGATACAATGCTTTTGTTGTGCCTGCAAATTTTCCTCAGCAAAATTTCCTTCATGAGTTCTTTATTGTATTACATTAATTCTATCGTACAAGTATATTAATTATATGAACTTCTTGTTGCATCTACAAAATCAGATCGATTTATCAAGCATTAGTAAAACTTATAATTATACTTTTTATAATACTAGATGTGTATATGTATTTATGTATGTGTGTGTGCGCGCGCACATCATAAATTGTAAAATAAATGAAAGAATCACCCTAGCATGATAAAAGAATATTTGCATATCGACATTCGTATTTAGGACAGAGAAGAGACCTGGCGAAGTAGTTTTAATCGAATCTGATGATCTGTAGATATTGTTACCAGAGCTTCGTAGACTTTCACCGGTGCAAAAAGAAGCACAACGAAAATTATGAAGCTTGCCAGTACTTCAAAAGGGTCTACACCTCAATGTGTCCGAACGCCTGGGTAGAGAAGTGGGATGGACAGATCGAAGCAGGCACTTTCGCTGGTCGTATCTAGAATTTGCAGCGTCGATATATCACATCTGCTTTTCATCTTAGTGAACTCTTCAAGCAATCGAACAGGATTCTAGGATCGTGTCACTTCCTGTTTGTAAAAATAAGTCAATAATCTAAATAAATCTAATGACACAATCTCGTATCTTTCCCATTATATTAAGATTTCCTGTTATGTCGGCAGATAGATTTGCGTGCAGAACTTGCTAGTTACACTTCTTCTGATAACAATCACAATTACAATGATTTAATTTGTAAATCAAGTCAACATTTTTACTTATGGTACAATATATAAATAGCTCGTGACGAGTGCTTTAATAAAGTATAGTAATATTGTAAATCTATATAAAATATTTCACATTGTCAAGTCTCTGTGTGTCCTTTTGATAAATTTACCCTCTTTTTTTTTTAAACGCTTTCGATTAATCGAAGTTAATTTAATACAACATTCGGTATAAGTAAAATTTTATTAAGCAAGTATTGCATAGTCTTAAACAATACCAGCACAATGTGTCATATCGTGATGATTATTAGTCATTTACATATAATCAAGTATAATTACATAACATTGGACCGTATTGATGACATTTACAATTTGATAGTAGATAGTCGATTGTGAGAATTGTTTCTGAAAGCAATTTCCAAGATCGAGTATCGAATATAAATTAAAAATTATGAGACATGAGATGATATTGAAATAATGATAGAAGAGTCGAGACATTGCGCAATTGTTGACAATTATTGTTATCCATGTTTTGTTGATAAACCTTACGCGCAAAGTCAAAGGATACATCTGCGACAAACCACCGAACAAATATAATTTATTTATCTTGTTACTAATATTGTTGCTTAATAAGTATTTATATACATTAAATTGTAAACATAAATTATATTATTGCAAGAAGATCGGTGATGCTCGTAATGTCATCTCTACTTGTCGCGTATGGACATCGTCTCACTCTTCAGAATGTGTCACTATGTTACAAATATGCTACAGAACACATGATCTCTAATGATTTACTTAAACAAGTACCTACTTACGCACAATATCATATACATGTACTTTATATCGCTTACAAATATCTCGAGAGATGATCATCATATGAAAATAAAGTTAAAGGAAAAAGTACGGAGTGTCGTCAATGATGTAGGCTGGTCATCTTCAGCTTCTTTGGCTGCCGAATCGCTTGACCAGTCTCGCTGTCGGAGGACTCTGACTCGGAGTCGTTGTACCCACTTATGCCCACTGATTCAGACTTAGTTTCCTCAAATGTCTCATTGAAGCCGGTGAGTGCTTCTTTTTCTAACATACGAACTTTAAACAGATAAAAATTAGAAAGGAGAAACGAATAATGTCCTATAATATAGCAAATTATGATAAAATTATAAATTTAACAATTAATACAATATTTTGTATGCTAATTATTGATTATATATTTTTTTAGCCGGATTTATTATTGTAATTGTAGCGTTGAATCGTTTTATTATAATTTTATTTTTATGTTTTATAAAAATTAAATCTTCAAGGAACTGAGAGAATCTTCAAGATCCAACTTGGCTATATGTATATAAGTCTATATGTAACTATATCTAAAAAAAAAAGAGATAATTACTTTTATTCTCCAGAATAGTATTCTGTTTCTTGAGGTCTTCGATATCTTGGCTATGGGCTCCAGTTTTACGCCGCATGAATTGAATGTATTCGGCTGCTTTCTTTAGGATTTGCGCCCTGCTCGCGACTTTTTCCCCTTGCAGAGCCGGCACGCAATCTCTAAGACTGGTAAAACTGTCTTTGATGTGGTCTCGTCGCTTTCGCTCCAAAGCATTATGATGTGCTCTTTTCTCTGCCTAACATAAAACAGAATATCTTTACTGGTGGTCATTACTGTTACCGGCGTTATTGAATACAAGTATTAAAATGCGACACTCCTCGTTTAGCAGTGTCTCTGAGAAAAGATTTTAATCTGAGAGTCAGCTTGTTTTTCGTTGGATGTGTCTGATTCTATCTCCTAGCTATACCTGTGGGTGTATAATTAGAAGAGAATTCACCACATCTAGCGGATTACACGCGTCCTCAAGATCATATTCGGCTGGCAATGATTACCAGTGAATTTTAATTATTACCGAAATTGAGAATGATTTTATTTCAAGTCAAAACGTTTCTTATTGTATAACTTTCTTCATATAACAAATTTGCCCGCATTGAATGAGAGAGTTCCAGGTTCGAATCCTGGCTGAGGTAATATTTTTCGCAATAAATTCATTTAATTTAGAGCCAAAAATTAAAATCGATATCGATTTTAAAGTTGGCAACATTTCTGCATTTCAATGTCCAAATCTAATCGGCACGCAGATAATTTGCCAGACGGGTCGACCAACAACTGAAATTTGTTTCTTCATATAATTATATGTATATCACTGTCATCTGGCTTCGTTCGTTTTTGCTCTTTGTTTATAATATTGTTTTTAAAGAAACTTACAAACATTACTTAGAACATTTGTTATAAAGTATCTTTATATAGCCATATTTTATTTTATAACAAAGATAACAGTAAAAGATAAAGTGTAAATTTAATGATTTGAACTGAATTCTGATTTTCAGTACTAAAGGGGGAGTATACACTTGAAAATAATCAAAATATTATTAATTCCTTTATTTTTTTAAAAGATTGTTGCTTATATATCTTTTGAGCTATATAAAATGATTTTTAAACATCTTAATGTATTTAAAAACAAAAATTAAGTATATCTAGTATTTTTTCAATAATTTTACTCTCTCTCTCTTTCGCATTTTAGAATAGAATAAACCTGTCTATTACAAATATAATGATCATTGTAAATGGCTCAATCAAGAATATAATAATTACATATATTGATTCATTAAGAATACGGGAATAATTCGAATAGTTGTCCCTGAAGAGTACGCTGAAAAGGTAACATCATTTTACTGATAATACTGATATATCGCACATAAGTATCAGCAAACAACAACAAGCAATACTACTTGGTTGGCAAGCATAACATCTACAGCATTAAGGAAATGAGGTTAGACACATCGTATCCTGCGCCGTAGAACGCGAAAGGAAATTGCGCGAAAGAAATTCTTTCTGGTGCACGCAACACAGAGATCTGATTATCGACCGTGGAGGAAAATCCCAGGGCCGATCATGAAATCTCACCTGGGAATAGTATTGCGTGTTGTTGGAGTGCCTCAGTCTGGAATCCGAATCGTCGCCATCCTAAAAAGATGGAAGTTCAGTCAGAAATTCTAGCTAGAACTAAGCTCGCCCGTGTGTGCCACTTACGTCGCTCTCGATATCGATATCACGATCATCGTCGCTCATCCTTAATGCACTGGAAATCTATAAAAAAAAATATAACAACGAA
>CABEGB010000942.1:74705-133869 GCA_901521435.1 Crematogaster levior | reverse complement strand
GAAAGGTCCTTATGGTTGTCGCGCTTCGAAGAGTTAAAGTCACTAGATATACAAAGTATACCGCAATTAGCCATTTTGGCTCCAACATGCGGCTTATTCAAATTATTTATATGGATATTTTGTGAATAAAAGGAAAAACCGTAATTATATATTTTTTATGCTTTTTATTATTTACATATGCTTTTATAACAATGCTTCTACTATTGTTAGCATTTTTTATAACATTAATGGTTTTCCTTTTTTAGGCAAAAATGAATTCGTGCTTTAATAAATGTTTTTATAAGTTTATAAATAATGTTATGGCACGATGGAATAAAATTTGTAGGACAATATTATAAAAATATTTGCATAAACTGTGTAACTTGTATGTTATTTAAAATTAATTTAGTTTCATTTTTCCTAAATAATAATTCACTTCATTATAACACTTATATATGATGTTATATATATCCATAGTTGGAAATATTAAAATATTTTCCTTATACTGTCTAAGTTTAGTGAAAAAAACTTATATTATTATTTAAATCAATCAGTTACAAGAGGATTAAAACAACGTTTGCAATGTTTAAAATTTTGCTCTTGCTGACAATGCATTTTCACCAATTAATTTCAGTCATTCTTCGCGTCTTTCGTTGTCATTCTCGCCTGTTGGGATGCAAAATAAACGAAACCTTTTAGTTTCGATTTTCGCAGCTCTCTACTCAACAACATGGCATGTTTTTCAATGTTGTTTATTTTTTGTTACAAAATCTTTTCAGGTTCATACAACATTTCAGGTTAGGAAAGTGCATTTAATGTGTACTTATGCTGGGTTAGGACATTTGACAAATTCTAGGATTTTTTACACGTAATATATATGTATATTATGTCAAATATGTATAAAACGTAAAAAAATATATACCTCAGATCAATTAAGATCAATATAAGTTATGAACGGTTTAAACCTTTACTTTGTATTCAATCAACTAAAGGATTTTATTAAAAAGTAAAGTATTTATTTTTGTCTCATTGTTTATTATTTATTTTACTTACCTGTGTATTTGTAATCTGGTTTTGCAGTATTTGCAAGAGTTTTTTGCATATTAAACAGTACGCCACTATTTTTTCGTTTTCTTGATGCCGCTCATAACCACCTTTTTCCTAAAAATCATGAATAGGTCTACCACCACTCATTTTCGAATAACATACAGCATCCGGTATTCATAGTTGGATCTTATAATTAAGACCGTCTTAAGTTCATCTTCAGATACCCTGTAGTCAATGAACTGATTCGTACAGCATCTAAAGATAAACTTATAAACATAGTATACCTAGACTGAGGATTGTCCCAAATTTCCGGAAAGGGGTAGAGCTTACGTTGAAAAGGACGGACGATATAAGGTGTATATCCTTCTCTCTTACACGCGCTTCGTTAGAATCATCGCACACTTCATAGTTCACACATACACATAGGCTGGTATTCATAGTCAGATCTTATAATTAAGACCGTCTTAAGTTCATCTTCAGATACTCCGTAGCCAATGAACTGATTCGTACAGCATCTAAAGATAAACTTAAGATGATCTTAAATATAAGATCCGACTATGAATACCGGCCATACTCACGTATACAAGTGAGATTACCCCTGCCTTCTCATCACGTTAGAGAGAGACGAAAACGCACCTTATATCTTCTATCCTTTTCTACGTGAGCCTATATCCTTATTCCTGAACGCTCGGTCTAGGTATACTATGTCTATGGATAAACTTAAGACGATCTTAAATATAAAGCGGGGAGCACAGACCATTGCATAACGCATAACGCATATGCATAAGAAATTTGATTGGTTCGTTAGCATGTGCATAAGAAATTCGACCAATCGAATTTCTTATGCATATGTATTATGCATTATGCAAAAGTCTGTGTTTCCCGCTTAAGGCGGGGAGCACAGACCATTGCATAACGCATAACGCATATGCATAAGAAATTTGATTGGTCCGTTAGCATGTGCATAAGGAATTCGACCAATCGAATTTCTTATTCATATGTATTATGCATTATGCAAAAGTCTGTGCTCCCGGCCTAAGGGCTATAGCACACAAAATGCATAACGAAGCATAAGCATAGCATAAAACCGTTGGACCAATGAGCATCTTATGTAAATCAATATGGCGACTTTATGCTGTGTGCTCATTGGTTTAGCGGTCTTATGCTATGCTTATGCTGCGCTGTGCATTTTGTGTGTGGAGACCTTAAGACCCGACTTATATGAATACCAGTCAGCATAAACATAGTAACACTGCTTATGAGCTGGTAGGAGGCATCTTTCTGAGGGAAAGAGATAACATGAATAGTAGAATATCTGTCTCTCTTTGGTGGGCGTGACCTATAACGTAACCTACTCGCAATATACGCGGCTTTAAAAAAGATTAACATCTCTCGTCGATGGTAATATAAAGAATATAATTAAATATGACGTAAACATAAAAAATATAAATGAATACGACGTAACATAAAGAATATAAATAAACATGAAAAAATATAAAAGGACGGATAAAATAACTTCTGAAAACGCGAGAAACTCAATTTTTATAAAATTCAATAAATAAGTAAACAATTTACTACGGCTCCTTAATATAAAATCAAGTTGAAAGAAGTAAAAGCCTTTTTATAGAGCCAAAACATATGTACAGGTGATGCAGTGATAAACCATTACAGATATTATTTAAAAAATTCATAAAAATTCGCGAACAAACTTGCGCAAGACGCGTTTCGGCTCACTGAGCCCTCTTCAGCAACGCAAATCGAAATAAATTAAAGTAAAATGAAGCCGAGTATGTAGATCCAGATAGTAGACACAATCTCGTTGTCACAGTGTTGGCATGGAAGATACTAAAATTCTCGATACCGAATATAACTATCAAAAACGTTTGATATCAAAATGATTTACATAAAATCACAAAAAGCAAGTATTAATTTACAAAAAGATTCAGAACAGTTAAACGATGCTTATTTTGAAATCATCTCAAGTCTTGCTGAAAAATAATATTAATAACATCTTTGACTTTGTTATGTTCAAAACACATGAAAGATAATACATTGTTAGTTGGTGCTTTCCCCTTCTCAATATTTAATCTTTTATGTCTGCGTTATTGAAGATGTCTATTTGATCTTCAAACTCAGTTCGTCTCTGTTATAACATCTGTTAAGACGTTCCGATAAGAAAGATCATGTAATGGGATCAAGAGAAGCAGGAACAGGTACTGCCGTTCAATTCAAATATTTATAAATTTATAGAAATTTCTTACCTACTAGTAACAATAGCTTTCTATAATATTCGGAATTTTTCCACAACTCGACAATATAACTCTTGCTTCTCTCTCCTCTCATTATCACATAGTACGTTCTTTGAGTCACCACTCCACGGACATTTTCAATTCGAGGGAGTTACTGACATCTTCTCCTCCAACACCTTGACCATACCAACACTGTGACAACGAGATTGTGTCTACTATCTGGATCTACATACTCGGCTTCATTTTACTTTAATTTATTTCGATTTTTGCGTTACTGAAGAGGGCTCAGTGAGCCGAAACGCGTCTTGCGCAAGTTTGTTCGCGAATTTTTATGAATTTTTTAAATAATATCTGTAATGGTTTATCACTGCATCACCTGTACATATGTTTTGGCTCTATAAAAAGGCTTTTACTTCTTTCAACTCAATTTTTATAAACTTAAATACTACATATATATATATTTATTTATTTAAACACTTAACGTTTTTGTACTCTTTGGTAAAATGCATTTATTAATTTTTTGTTACAAATAAAAAAAGTATATACATATATTATAAATACATATATACCCAGATAGCACAACTGATCCTTTTGATTTCAAAAAGAATTCACTTTCTTGAGTTCTTTTCGAATTCGCGTAATCTGTTCGAAATGAACTAAAAAAGAATTCCTTTTCATTGCGAATTCTTATGGACTCGAAAAGGAATCCTTTTTGAATCTAAAAAAGAACTCACAAATGGTGACATAAAAGTGAAGTCTTTTGGAATGCTGAAAATTCTTTTAGAACAGAAATGGGATGGAAAAAGAATTCATTTTGTAAATCGGGGACCAAAAAAGAATTCTTTTCGAATTCTCTGTGCTATCTGGGTAGTTTGCGCAAAAACAATATAAAATATTGAACAAATGATGCAATACAGATCGAGTATTTTTTAAGGTTATCGAAGAACATCAATATTCGCTAATTTTTATTCTTTGTTATCACTTTAGCTACAACAAAGCAATATATGTATATAATTATCGCATTCAAAACTTTCCACCAATGAATATTAATAAGCGGACTTCAATTTTTCTTTGACCCATCTGGACAATTTTATTATTAACTATTAACACTACATTTTAACCTCTAGTTTGGGTCCTTATCAAGTGTATAAAGTTTACATATAATATAACTATGAAGATGGACCGCACAATGATATCTGTCTCGACATTGCGTCCAAACTACATCAATCTAGAAGCTGATTAAAGCCGAGGGATGTCAGTAACAGATTGAGGTGTATACAATTAAGCAAATTTTAAAACTTACATATTCTTTTGTGTGTTGCAAATAAGATACAGTCAAATTCAAATTAAAAAACAGCAACCTCTCTTCGTATAGGACACGTTACATTATATGGATATTTAGTAAGCGACTGTTATAACTACGCGAAGAGAGGTTGCTGTTTTTTAATTTGAATTTGACTGTATCTTATTTGCAACACACAAAAGAATATGTAAGTTTTAAAATTTGCTTAATTGTATACACTTCGATCTGTTACTGACATTCCTCGACTTTAATTAGCTTCTAGATTGATATAGTTTAGGCGCAATGTCAACGAGACAGATATCATTGTGCGGTCCATCTGCATAGTTATATTTATGTAAACTTTATACACTTGATAAGGACCCAAACCAGAGATAAAAACGTAGTGTTAACAGTTAATAATAAAATTGACCCCAGACGGGTCAAAGAAAAAATAAAGTCCGTTTATTACTGGCGAAGGAGAGTTTTGAATGATAATTATATATATTACTTTGTTGCAGCTAAAGTGATGACAAAGAATAAAAATTAGCAAATATTGACATTCTTCGATAACCTTAAAAAATTCTCGATCTATATTGCATCATTCGTTCAATATTTTATATTGTTTCTGTGCAAACATATATATAATATGTATTTATTACATATATAAGTATACAGGGTGATTCAAAATAAGCGTATGTCCTTAAAGAGACATATTCCTAAGCGTATTCTAAGACAACTTTTCCTTTGCCAAAAATTTTTCCGGAGCTTAGTTTTTAAAATACAAAGGAAAATAGGTAGCGTATCGTGAGTCGAGTACAAGAGACAGGCAGGGGCGGACCACTCACCCGTTACGCGGGTGTTTACGCGAGGCGCCTGCTGCAATCAGCTGACGATACATAAATATGCATACACACACACACACACACGCGCACACAGACACGGACAGACAGACACATACACACACCGCAGTGACATTCTTTTTGAAATCAAAAGGATCAGTTGTGCTATCTGGGTATATATGTATTTATAATATATGTATATACTTTTTTTATTTGTAACAAAAAATTAATAAATGCATTTTACCAAAGAGTACAAAAACGTTAAGTGTTTAAATAAATAAATATATATATATGTAGTATTTACACACACACACCACGCACGCACACAGCAGACAGACGGACGGACAGACAGACAGACACACACACACACATACACACACCGCACGCAGCTGACAGACGGACAGACAGACAGACACACGCACGTACGCATGTACATTTATTCACTCAAGAATGCGTCAGAGAGAGAGAGAGAGAGAGAGAGAGGAGGGAGAGGGATGTATCGAAGAAGCTTCAACGTGTTTACTTACGTATCATTTTGTCTAAACAATTGATTGCTTCCGCGATGAGACATTCGTATGGAATGATTTTATCCTTTTTCTTATTGTTCACGTTTCGAAGCACACAACACATTCACATTTCTGTCACTCACTTCATCGATAAAACGAGGAAATATTTAATGATAACTACTCAGCGCGAAAATTACTTGAAAAAGAAAAACACGTTTTAATATAATTGGTTCTTGCATTTAGATCTTCGTTGGATCTAAGTGCAGAAACCAATTAAATAAAAAAATCACTAAGCGCTCACTGATCTGCTCTGGTGGTTGCTGAACGCAGCCACTTTCAATTGGTTACGGGATTGTCGTGATAACAAACCTAACCTATCAAATCAGTCGACTGCTTGCCACCGTCGAGTAAACACGTGTCGTGTGTTCGTCGAAAACGTGTTTTTCTTTTTCGAGTAATTTTCGCGCTGAGTAGTTATCATTAAATATTTCCTCGTTTTATCGATGAAGTGAGTGACAGAAATGTGAATGTGTTGTGTGCTTCGAAACGTGAACAATAAGAAAAAGGATAAAATCATTCCATACGAATGTCTCATCGCGGAAGCAATCAATTGTTTAGACAAAATGATACGTAAGTAAACACGTTGAAGCTTCTTCGATACATCCCTCTCCCTCCTCTCTCTCTCTCTCTCTCTGACGCATTCTTGAGTGAATAAATGTACATGCGTACGTGCGTGTGTCTGTCTGTCTGTCCGTCTGTCAGCTGCGTGCGGTGTGTGTGTGTGTGTGTGTGTGTGTGTCTGTCTGTCTGTCTGTCCGTCCGTCTGTCTGCTGTGTGCGTGCGTGTGTGTGTGTGTGTGTGTATGCATATTTATGTATCGTCAGCTGATTGCAGCAGGCGCCTCGCGTAACCACCCGCGTAACGGGTGAGTGGTCCGCCCCTGCCTGTCTCTTGTACTCGACTCACGATACGCTACCTATTTTCCTTTGTATTTTGAAAACTAAGCTCCGAAAAAATTTTTGGCAAAGGAAAAGTTGTCTTAGAATACGCTTAGGAATATGTCTCTTTAAGGACATACGCTTATTTTGAATCACCCTGTATATATATATATATATATATATATAAAATATACCTATATATTTTTGTAACAAAAAATTAATAAATACATTTTACTAAAGAGTACAAAAACGTTAAGTGTTTAAATAAATATATATATACACATGTAGTATTTGAGTTTCTCGCATTTTCCAGAGGTTATTTTATTCGTCCTTTTATATTTTTTCATATTCATTTATATTCTTTATGTTACATCATATTTATTTATATTTTTTATATTACGCCATATTCATTTATATTCTTTATATTACTATCGATGAGAGATATTAGTCTTTTTTAAAGCCGCGTATGTTGCGCGCAGGTTACGCTATAGGTCACGCCCACCAAAAAGAGACAGACATATCCTACTATTCATATTATCTCTTTCTCTCAGGAGGATGCCCCCTACTACCTTATAAGCAGTCTATGTTAATATATCTATGAGAATAACCAATAGTTATGATGTATATTGAATATTTAGAAAGGCACACTAGGCTTTCCAAATATGTTCGCGTTAAATTTCAGATAGATAGGTATTTATGATGCCGAGTTTATGTATGTATGTACAGAATGATAACAAAAAAATTTTTTAATGATGAATTTAGAAACGTGGATTTAAATTAAAAATGTAGTGGAGCGCCTGGGGCGTTAAAAACGTTAAAACCTCGGATTTCTCAGGGGGAGGATGAAATTAAATGATTTTTGCGGGAACGTGTTATGAATAATATAAATAATAATCTCTACCTATTTAAAAGTTGTGCATTTGATTTTATAATAGTAAAAATTGATGATTGCAATAGCTTATATACTATAACACAGATTACGCTGTAGAATTTTTTTTTTATAAAAAAAGACAAAGCTATTACAAAAAATAAGTAAATTATTAATATATAAATAAAAAAATAAAAGAATTTACAAAATATTTGTTTATTTAAATAGTTTATATTAAAAAAAAAAAATCAAATATTGTTTTCTATTACTATAACATATAAGTAACTTATAAGTAATTATAAAAAATAAGCAGATTATGAATATTTAAAGAAAAAAATATTCTTTACAAAATATTTGTTTATTTAAATATTTACATTTTTTCAAATATCAAATATCGTCTTCTATTTCATCTATTTGAATCATAGGCGCAGTATTTAAACAGTTGTTGTCGTTGCACTGTAGGCATGCTACACTACAGTCTTTTCCGGCATCCGCATGCAGCTCCACATCCCTTTTTGCAATTACAAAATAACATTTTTAATAAATTTTCCGGAGCAGGTAATTGGTTCATAGTTATTGGATGATAGATATTATTGGAATAGTTCCATCCCCAATTTTCGATGATTAAATCATTCCCTAGCCATATCTGGATTTGCAGGTAAACCCGTTTTAAGTGTTCAAATGCTGCATCAGACGTGGGAGGTAAGGAAGATAAAAGAACACTTGTGTCTTTGGCAGTTGCTTTGATGAAAGAATTGAACCTAAATGTATTCAAATCTGTAATTTTTGCCGGAGCACCATACAGACCCAAAGTACATGTAATACCAGCTTGAAATATATTATTTGGATCCTCATTTACATTTTTAAATACTGCTGCTGAGTTATGTAGATCATTTCGCTTCTCGAAATTTTTTGCAAATTTAATTTTTCCTTTATTGAAAAACGCTGAAGTAGTATCACAACCCGTGAACGCATGTAAGAATAGAATATGTTCTTTACATGTTGGTAGAGATTTTTCTAAACTTTTCGATGAATATATTTGTTGGTTAACTTTGCCTCGGGATGGTTTTAGAAAATATATTTCACGATCTGTAGGTGCCAATGCTGTTAACACAACCAAGACGTCAATGTCTTCTGAAACTACAACAACATTTTCAGATTCTAAATTAATTGCTGTATCAACAATTAATTTGTCTGCATCGCTTTCCGCTTGGCATGTAAAAATATTGTTGTCAGCTAATTTAATTCTTAACATTTCTATTAAGCGACTTTTATTTTTATTATTTGTCAGAAATTTATCTTGAGCGATTTTTAACGGCATATTTTCATCGAATTCAATATCTGTACATATCTTTTTTAGTGCACGACGATTCCTTTCAGCTGATTTAATACTGTCTTTTTTATATCCATCAAATAATACCACATACGCGTTATTATAATTATTCCTCAAATATCTTACGTAATGTTCACATATCATTTTGAATGTTTCATTTAATTGCCATTTGCAACGATATAACAACATGCCTCCATCAATAACATAGTGAACATTTTGTAAACTTTTTAAATTAATCGGAACTACTGGGAATAATTCGTACAAAGTTGATTTTTTTGTCTTTCGCAGTTGGCCATTTTCAAACAGAGCAAGTGGATATGGTGCCAGTTCATAATTCAAATAATTTTTTAGTTCTTCATCAGTTTTTTTCAACACACAAATACGTTGGAACAACAACGATGGATCGACAGGAATAACATCGTCATGAATTTTTATTTTATTATATTTTGCCAATAGAGAATTTATTTTATCTTTCCTTAACAACTTCAATTCGCGTAAATTTTTCCCTTCGGTTTTCTTCATTACTTTCAAACCTTCTTCAAAAGCATCATAACAATTTATACTATTATCTCCAGTAATTCCGGTGGCGATTGACATAATAGCATCTGTATCAGGAAAAGGACTGTGTTGTTTAAAAAAGTCTACCAATATTTTTACATCGATATCATCCCTTTCTATTCTAGCATCTGTTGAATCACTGTGTTGATGACTTTTATTGAAAGATACGTCACAAAAATTTTCTATGCCTTCAATAATATCTTTACTATAAATAACTCCTCTGATCCATTTATATACTACACTTTCAGTGGCACCTCGTTTAAAAGGACCTCCTTCGACGCTCATTCCTTTCATCAAAGTCTGCTCAATAGTCTGATCACTTGCAATACTGGAAAAAAAAATATCCGATCGCCTAGACGTGAAATATCCTGTTGTAAATTTTTCGAACTCTGTAGGATCCATTTTACACTGTAATTTCTTCATATCTTGCAGATAAATTTGTGCAGCCTTCGCATAGGGAAAATGTCCTGATGCATGGAATAGTGGAAGCATCAGCTCAATACTATGTAAATGTAAATTCCAATCCCCCATACGGTCGACAGCAATGAAATCTTTCAATATTGTAACCATTCGATAATAAGTAATCCATAGTTTAGACGTTTTATTTTTAGTTTCAAGCTCAACTAACTTATTTTCAAAAATTGTACTCAGCTTTTGAAATCCTTGGTTTTCTGTTATTTCGGTATAATTGAACATTTCAGAAATCATAGATATTTCTTCGTCAATCAATAAATTTACAAAATCCGTATTATTCTCCTTAAGATCTTCAAAAATTAATTCTGATAAAGCTTGCTGCAATAAAGTATGAGCACGTACTGCTCTAGCATACGCACGTCCAGAAGTTATGTGATCAATTGTATTTTCAGCATAAATGGTAGAAAAAACTTCTTTTATCCCACTTCCAGCCATAATATAACCAATAGATCCCATATAAGACATTAGAGTATGAAAAGAGCCCAACCTTACAACAACTAATACTTCATCTGATAAATACACAGCAGAAGCTATATCGCGTGCTTTCATATACAGAGGTTGGTCGAACGTTAAAATGCATGTTCTCATATTTAACTCTTTAGCATTATCAACAGAAGTTTTCATAGCAGTGTAAATTGTGTTATAATCACTCGGAGCTGCATTAATAAATGGTAAAAAAAATGATCGATGACGTATGAAAATCATACGCATTAGTTAATAAATTCATAAATCCATTCCATCCTGGAAATTTATGATCGTTTTTGAATTTCAAATACGTCCAAAGAATATTCAATTGTCCATTTTTAGTAAATGTCTTAATGATCGGTTCAACGTCAGATAATTTGATTATTATGTTCGCAAAACCTGTACCTGCAGACGCTGGATATATTTGAAGAGGTATATTTTAACAAATTCAGATTCAGGTGGAAGAGTCTTTAAACGTGTGATAGATTGTCGAGGCTATACCATCACTTGGAGTAACTATTTCAATACTTCCCATATAATGGAACGTTCCTTTACCATCTATAGTGTTAATATTGAAATCAGCATTATCATGTACAAATTGAACGAAAATTCCAGGTTTTATTACTGGTGGACTTGCAAAAGTTGCTGAAGCTTCATACAATGTAGCCTCCTTATATGAAGCGCAAAAGCCTAAGGAGTTACATATATTTATCATTTTTTTGGAGCCGAATTTTCTATGAAACATCACAGCCAAAGTAATATGAAGAGGTGATAAAAATGATCGTGGTCGTACTGCTGATATTATAGCATGTGCAATAGATTTACATTTCTTTTCATAAGTCGGAATTGTTGCTACTTTGCGCTTCTTATCACTTAAAATTATTTCGGATAATAAAAAATTTAAAGATTCAGGTATTGACTCGTCAATCTCTTGAAGCATTTTGTCACTTGGTGAATAATTTTCATTATCATACACTTGACTCCTTATGTCCTTTCTGGTAATTTCGCTGGCCGCTTTTAATATTCGAAATTCCTCTTCTTTTTTATCCTCACATTTTTGACTGTACCAATTTTCTATCAATATATCATGATTCATTTTTTTGAAACATATAATAGTGTTAAATCCGAATTTACACGATATAACGATATCATCGTGATAGCGATCTATTAATCGTTTTCGAATAATTTTTTCATCCGGGATATGGCCAGTTGTTATTATATTTTTGAGCTCTTGCATCGTAAATTGGCAGTCTTCAGTTTCTTCGATGTACTTATATATTTCGGCCATTGCTGCATCGATTTTCAAAATTAATGGGCTAATTTTCTTCTCAACATCTATCTGCTTCACGGATTTATGAAGCGATTTTAAACAATCTCCATGATATTTTGCTCCAAGTGTTTGTAAATCTATTACATCAGAAATTCTTTTATGCATTTCTCTATAATAATCATTTTTCTGTACGGCGATAAATTTTAGGGTGGAATCGCTCAAAGTTGGAGTATTTACATATGAAATTATTCGTCTTCTATTTTTATTCAATTTTGCTTCTTTTATTGGATTCCCTTCTTGTCCACAAATGAAACAGTTATTTTCCCAATCGAAGTGAAAAGAATGAATGGAGCTCCGGAGTTTTTTTTTTTGGAGGAGAAGATGCATTTACCTTTTGCTGTTTATAGGCATCAATGTATTTTTGGTGAATATATTTTCCACGATAACCTGAATGAGCGTATACAAATTCAGCTTGTAAATGAGGCAACAAACCATCCTGTCGCTCACTTGAGGCAGCTCTCAGAGTTGTTATTCCTCTACTTATTTTTACAATTTCCCCAAGATCTGCTACATTTGTTCCGAAAGATGAACCCAATTTTTCGCATATTATACAGCTATGTTCATCAGTTATGCTGCTGGTCGTTGGTTGATCCATCATTCGAAAGCTGTAATAGAAAACAATTGAATATTGCTATGATGGATTTATTGCGTTTTAGCCATGATTAATTTTTATTTACTTTAATCAATCAAATAATAATGAACTAGAATTTTTAATTATATTACTTACCAAACGATGTAATAAAAATCACTTTGAACGTTAATGAAACTTGCGTCAGAAATATGTAAGGTTTTCAAGTTGCTCCGATTAATAAATAGCTTTGAAAACTTTTTGAAATATTCTACAAAATCACAGAATTTTTACTATTACGTATACACAACATGTACTGGACACGTGTCACTTATAACTGAACTAGACAGAAAAAATGCGTAGTACGCAGCAGCTGTCGATCTCCCCTCCACGTTTGACTACCTGCTCAAGGTCCCTACGACCCTTCAAATAAACCCGTACGGAATGTTGGAAAGATGTTTGTCTTTATCTATTTAAGTAAAATTTAACGTATAACTAAAAAAAAATATGATTTCATACAAAATATTATGCTCTCATATTCATTTTTTATTTTTTTTGTTTAAACAATGAAAAAATTAATTGCACAATATAATATTGGTAGAAGTTGCAATTTAGAGTATAAAAATCAAAATCCCGTAGGTTATATATAAATTCTTTCACCCCCTGAGAGATCCGAGGTCAAAACCCCCGGGCGCTCCACTAATGGAAACTATTATTATCGCTCATGAGCAATGAATAGTTATGATTGTCAAACTTGCATACACAATGTAGGATAAGTTTAAACGATATGTATTATTTGCGATATGTATTATATTATGTGAGAAATCTGATAATATGAGAAATAGATAAATATAACACTAAATTAGTCAAATCTAATCAATGAAACACATTATAACAAAAAATATTAAATTTTTGTTTCTTTAATTTAACAATATATAAAGAGATTTAGCAAAGAAATTGTATCATTAAAATTTGATTAAAGTATTTCTGTAATTATATAGAGTACATAATTCATAAATATTTTCCTTAAATTTACACATATTTAAATAATTCTAATTCTAATAAGTCTTGTATTGTATTTCCAATAAACGAACATAATTATTAAAAATGAAATTAATAATAATCTTGCACATATAAAATAAAATTAATAATATCTTCCACATATAAACAATATTGACCTTCGAACAGTATTTAACAAATATCAACATTTTTAAATTTTAATTTTAGATTTAAGTATTTATTTTTTTGTACTTGAAATATATTATTGTGATAAGGTGAAATATATTATTACAAAAATAAAATTGTGATAATTGTGATAAAAAACAGTATGTTGTTTTTACTTGTATGTGTGTGTGTGTTGCCCGCGCACGTGCACACACATAATTGCTTTTCAAAAAGTGAGTTGTAAGTTGCAAATTGCACAATTTTTTTAAACAGAACTATATATGTTTTCTTTATATAAATTGATTGATCTTATTATTCTGTGTATAAAAGTATATAAGGTACATTTGTACAAAAGTATATAAGGTACCAAAAAATGAATAGCTTACGAGATATTTTATACCTTATGTCAAAATGTCCAGAATAAAGTATAAAATATTTCTAAACCATTGATTTTTTGAAAACTTATCTATATAATACTAATACTTATACAGGGTGTCCCACCTAACTCTGCGACCTCAAATATTTCCGAAATGAAACAAAATATGAAAAATTCAATTGGCCAGGAATGTATGGTCAGGGGCTCACACAATGGGAAGGTATGCACAATCCATAAAAGTAAACAAATATCACTTCCAACATAAAGTTACGTTTTTTTAAATGGAACATGTATGTTTTTTCTAGCGAAATGAAAACTAGAGGTACAATTAGTGATAACAGACTTGATTTCACTTTTCTAAACACAATTACTAGTGGCCTATAGCCCACAGAAACTTCATTGTTGTGCATTACATCCAGCACGGAAAATGCACTCACAAATCACCAGTAGCGTCTTGTTCGATGAAACTGTGTCACTTCAACAGATGGCCAGCTCGGTCCCCCGACTTGACGCCATTAGACTTCTTTCTCTGGGGCGCAGTGAAAGATAGAGTGTATCAAAAACCCCCAACGACAGTAGAGAATATGCAACAACATATTACTGCGGCGATATCTGTAGAAACACTACAATCTGTGCAACACTCTCTTGTACAATCTGTGCAACCCGTCTCCAAAAGTGTATTGATGCAAACGGTGGGCACTTCGAACATCTGTTGAAGTGACACAGTTTCATCGGAGACGCTACTGGTGATTTGTGAGTGCATTTTCCGTGCTGGATGTAATGCACAACAATGAAGTTTCTGTGGGCTATAGATCACTAGTAATTGTGTTTAGAAAAGTGAAACCAAATTTGTTATCACTAATTGTACCTCTAGTTTTCATTTCGGTAGAAAAAACATACATGTTCCATTTAAAAAAACGTAACTTTGTGTTGGAAGTGATATTTGTTTACTTTTATGGATTATGCATACCTTCCCATTGTGTGAGCCCCTGACATAGGTACATTCCTGGCCAATTGGATTTTTCATATTTTGTTTCATTTCGGAAATATTTGAGGTCGCAGAGTTAGGTGGGACAACAGAGTGTCCCAAAAGGAAGGGGCAATATTCTGGGAAAATAAAGTAGAGGTTATTTTAAGAGAAAAATGCTTATAAACATTATGTTTATTTTCAATCGTTACGAAGATACAGCAAATTTCACAGGGAAAATATCTTTTTCATTTTCACGCGACTTTTCCTGGCCGTTGGATAGGCCGTATGGGTCCCATTCATTGGCCGCCACGATCTCTGGATCTCACGCTCTCGGACCTCTTGATTATTCGTTATGAGGATGGATGAAATCAGAAGTGTATCAACAAAAGCCGCTTACTCGAGACGAACTGGTTGCTCGTATTTTACATGCTGTTAAGCGTATTCGAGAAAGACATGATTCCCTTCGTAGCATCACTCAAAATTTAAGAAGAAGGGTGGTAAAGTGCATTGACGTACACGGCGGAATTTTTGAGCAGTTCATGCAGACACCTTAAGGTACGTCATGTGTGTAACACTACAACTCAACATTGCTGTATCTTCGTAACGATTGAAAATAAACATAATGTTTATAAGCATTTTTCTCTTAAAATAACCTCTACTTCATTTTTCCAGAATATTGTCCCTTCCTCCTGGGACACCCTGTATGTGTGCATGTGTACATACGAGGATCTCGGTGGTCGAATTGGTATGACACCCACACGGAATGTAGGGAATTCCAGGTTCGAATCCTGGCTGAGGTAATGTTTTTCGCAATAAATTCTTTATTTGATTGAGGAGGGATGGGATTTATTGGCATCAAAAATTAAAATCGATATTGATTTTAAGTTGGTGAATAACTGCGTTTAAAAGTCTGACAAATCAAGTCGGCGCGCAGCTCGATTGGTGTTTAAAAGATCTAGCTCTGACCGTATAGCAAATTTAGATACATATGTCTCACTATTACGTGATTCACGGTCAAAGAGAAGACTTTAATATTGATAATAAATATTGAATTTCATAGAAAATAATGGATTATAGGTATATTTGTATATACTTAATAGCAAAAAACATATACATCATTAAGTTATTAATCTATATAAATTAAACGTGCTTGTACTTTACTCAAAAATGTAATTACACAATATAATGTACAGAATAATATATTCTATCAAAAGTTTTTGTAGATTTTAATTGTAGGAAAGAAGATTTAATTGTAGGAAAAGAATTATGGAAATAATATTTTATATATTCCTATAACATAATTTCTGTACAAATTATTAACACACAATTATTTTTTAAATATTATATTATGGTAGTCCATTAAAAAATATAACAATATATGCTCTCTACAATATTAGCACTTGTGTAACAGACAAAATATACATATATGAAGCATAAAATGATGCAATTACATCCTGACTATATAGTGAGAAAATGTTTCTCGAAATAGAATATGCGATGTTTCGCTGTACAATGAGCTACGGCTACATTTTATGCAAAACAAGTATAAATGGGATAAAATTTGATTATCATCTGCCTATTTTCTTGTTTTTAACAATAAATTCGACGTTCTAATCCAAGTTCTAATCGTACAAGTGTGAACTCACTCGCGTGCAACCACAATTTTGATAATTTTAACAGGTTTCTATTTGAAATAGCTTTTTTCTAAACGATGCACATACATACCGCGTCAAGAGACACGCTAGTGTCTTGTGCCAAGTGTATGCGCAGCGCGAGACTACCGCGTATCTTTATACGAGCCAACGAGTTGAAAAATTGGGTAATTATTTATTTTTGAGGAGGCTGGTCCGCGATGGCCTTGATCTTGATATATGTTGTCAAGGACATGACCCTGAGTAACTTTTCCTTATAACTTAATCGGCGCTCATCGCTTATTAAAAAGTTTAAAAAGTTATAAAAAAATAAAGTTATTAAAAAGTTATAAACAAAAAAAGTTTAGAAAATATAGCAGTTATTTTGAGTATTGAAAGGTATAAACAATTAATAGGTATGTGAAAATAGTAGATATTGGAGTGAAGTGGAGCAGACAAATAGTGTATGGAGGTGGGATGTCTCCGCTTCGCGTGGAAAGTCGCAAACCGATGTAGAACAAAACAATTATAGATCTCGTTTTAGGCTGTAGCAGAAGGTGGGAATGGGGTGGAACTCGCTTCGCGTGGAAAGTCGCAAACCCATGTAGAACAGAACAATTATAGATCTCATTTTAGGCCGTAGCAGGGGTTGAGGTAGGGTAGCTGTTTCGCATGAAAAGTCGCAAACCCAATTTTTCGATATAATGGCAACATTATATCCACTCAATGAAAACAGTCTAGCATCTGCAACTGATGAATAAATCAAATTTTTTCGTATATCTATTGTTTTTTTTATTACATTAATTATGTACAGATTGTTTCACGTTCCGAATCAGAATCCTGACATTTACCGGCAATTATGCATATCTAGCAAGCAAAATTCACCCCATCTGCACCCCCTGCTACGGCCTAAAACAAGATCTAAAATCGTACAAACTTTTGTTTAATTGTTCTATAATTGTTCTGTTCCACATGGGTTTGTGACTTTCCACGTGAAGTGACATCCACCCCACCCCACCCCTTGTTACGACCAAAAACAAGATCTAAAATTGTACAAACTTTTTTGTTTATAACTTTTTAATAAGCAGTGAGCGCCGATTAAGTTATAAGGAAAAGTCAAGGTCAAGGCCATCGGAGCAGTCTCCCCAAAAATAAATAATTACCAAAAATGGATTATCCAATCTCAATAACGGCTGAATCAAATTCTAAGTAGGTTCAATTGCCCCGGCGACAGAGCATACATATGCATTGATGAAAGTGACAGAATGAAAAAAAAAACAACAGTTAATTTTTCTTAATACTTTACTAGAGAGTATGCTGGAGCTCAATTTGGTAACTGTGGATAATCAGCGGTTAAATCAGGGGGGGGGGGGGGAGAACAAAAGTCAAGTGACAATACAGGGTGATCCAAAACAACCTTCCATCTGTAAAATGACGTATTCCTGACACAATTCTAAGACAATTTTTTCTTTACCAAAATTTGATTTGAAGCGTAGTTTTCGAGTTATAAGCAAAAATAGTTAAGAAATCACGCGTCGAGTATAAAAGGCAGGCAGGAACGACGCACCGCGAGCGTAACGCGGATTCAGCTGACCGCCCGACGGGTGATTACCACTGCGTGAATCGCTAACTATTTTAATCTTATAACATAAAATTATGCTTCAAATAAAATTTTGATAAAGAAGAAAGTGTCTTAGAATTACGTCAGGAATACGTGTTCCTTAAAATAAACATTACTTTAATGATAAAAAGTTGTTCCAATTCGCCGGCCGTCGAACGCTGCAATCAACTGATTGCTACACGCGATGTGTGTAATGCATGAGCGTAAAAGAGAGAGAGAGGGGGGGGGGAGGAGGGAAGAAGGGAGAGACATTCATACACATGCACGCACGTACACATACACTTTTTTCTCGTTCTCTTTCTCTCTTTTACACAAACACTTATGCACTCTCTCATTCAGCCGCTCATTTACTCACTCACTCACCTACTCACTCACCTTGTAACAGTGTAGCGAATCCTCATGCTACGTGTTAACTGCTGCACCGTTATGATTAAATTGTAGAGACACATCAAAACTTTTTTGCAAATTACTCTCACTCGATTAACACAATACAGATTACGCGATAACGAATTCACTGATTTACTGACTCACTACCGATTCACCAACACCAAAAATTACTTTAAAAGAAACGCGAATACAAATAGCACATGACTTGACGCGAAGCGACGGACCGCGGAGACTGCGTGACCACAAAGGTTATGTTGACTAGCGCTGAAGTCTAGGGTCTGTTTTTTTCAGCTGCACTGCTGAACTAGTGCAATAAGTTAGAGTGAAAAAATATATATATGTCTCATTCTAACTTATTGCACTAGTTCAGCAGTGCAACTGAAAAGAACAGACCCCTAGTCAGCTGAACCCGCGTTACGCTCGCGGTGCGCCGCTCCTGCCTGCCTTCTGTACTCAACGCGTGATTTCCTAACTATTTTTGCTTATAACTTGAAAACTACGCTTCAAATCAAATTTTGGGAAAGGAAAAATCGTCTTAGAATTGTGTCAGGAATACGTCATTTTACAGATGAAAGGTTGTTTTGGAATACCCTGTATGTGTCGGAAAAACAAATCGCCAATTTTTATTAAAAAATTCTTGCCAACGAACTTATCATAAGTTATACAAAAATAACAATTAATACAGAATAGGGTTGAAAGATGTATGTATTTCCGCTGGTAAAATTGAATTGAATATTGAATAGGTCTTATACTATTGTCGTACTTGTAGCCGTGTACGTTTCTCTAGTTTGTGTAGAGCACTAAAGATACAGGTATTCTAGTCTGCGCCATTTTTATCCCATTCCCCCACTCGCAAATAATAAATTTCAATTTTTTCTTCAAATGATATACATTTAACACCTTACTTAGAAATAATCTGAACAACAAACACTCTTCGCAAATCCTGCAGCAATATTATAATAGTATTTAGATGATTTTAGAACATGAACGGAGCTACAAAGTTCGAGCAGCTTAGAAGACATAACCTAATCACCATAAACTTCTCAGCTCAGCGACAAAGGGGCGAGAGGGCAAGGAGTGGGGGAATGGGATAAAAATGGCGCAGACTAGAATACTCACGTTTATAATGCCTTAGTTTGTGTAATCTGTTCTCTTTACCATTGGAATATTTCCGTTTGTAAGACACAGACAAAAAATAAAAACAATTTTATTTTTATTATATAAAAATAAAATTGTTTTATAAAAAATAATACAGATAACGAAAGTACATATGTTAGGAATAAATGTATTCTATGAAAATACGAAAGAATATATTTTAAAAATATATTCTTATTACTTGTAAAAAATATACCTACGAGATATAATACAAAATTTAAAAAAAATTAAACATTTTTAAACCCATCATAGGAGATATTTAAAACTTGTTGCTAGAGTATAATAATAAAGTAATAAAAATCATGTTTTTAATGTAGATTTAAATGACACACATATCGTTCACGTTCATCATATTTGATTTATTTTAACTGTGCTTGGACTTGATGGATTTAAAAATGTTTAAATTTTTTTTTAACGTTTATCATATTTTCTCTTTCTATTTGGGAGGCGAAATTTTTTTATTTCAACATTTTTTTATATTTTTTTATCAATGTTCCTTTTTGTGTATACATTTGGCGTCTTTTTTTACCTTTTTAAAAAGGTAATTTTGTATAATGATTAAGAGACACACCAAGTCTAATATCTGGCGCGACTAATGTTTTGCCAAGTGTACGATCATATATATTTACGTGAGCCGACGAGAGACTCGTAGATTATTAAATCTCAATAACGACTAAACCGATCATTTTGAGTAGGCTCAATCGAGTTTGGATTTGAATGAATGAATGGATTTGAATGATACAAAAGTATTTTCATTTTTCATCTACATGTCCTGCAAGCGGAGATATTACGCAAAGTCTGAAATGTATTTTCACATTAAGATATGTCATTGTCGTCATGTCGTTGCCCGTTTAATTTTTACAGCAATATGCAGTGCAAGTTCGATGAACCATGCACGTGTTATTATCGACCTAGCAGATTAAGTAGATCATTAATGCTAGTAATGCATTTATCAACTGTAAATATTGTTGGTCACAGTGTTTTGGTCACAATCCTACATGTATCTGAAAACGATGGTAGTATCTGACGGTGGTAGTTCGCAAGGGAAAATATTTCATCTGCGATCACATAGGCATTTCCTTCGGGATCAATCCGGCACATGTGTATTATGCATGAATCTCTTCTACAACATTTTAAACGCTGAGCGCTTCTTTACTCTTTTGTATTCCGTTTTGCACTTTGGCACCATTCAATACTTATTGTTAATCACAATTTTTTAAATCAAAGAAAATATGAAGGGTAAAGAACCGTAATAGGATGTGAAGTGTAAGAGGCCTTAGACAAAGAACCTTCCTATTTTAAAAGATTATTTTCGAATCATATTAAATATCATTAACAATCCTCACTACTTAACAACAAACAAAATGACATGGAACTCTTACCACAAAAATACCTCCCTTCCCAGGGTTTTTCCTCCTACCTACCCTTTACTAATGACCTTCCTCCTTACCCTTTACTAATGTTCCTACTCAATTTCCACTCAATTTTTCCTATCCCTCTTACCATCTACTTCCTCTATATGTATGACTGATTAACATCTGTGCGTTGTAATTCATTGTCAACAGCGTTTATATATTATGATTTATTATTTTATAAACATAATAGTTCCAATTATATCACTGCAGTACAGATCGGAATACTGCTTAAGATGAACTCTTACATATGTATTTTTTGTGTTCATGCGCTCTTATTTTATACGCGATATTCTAAATGTATTTTTTGTTTACAAGCAGTTTTACTGTTTTTACTTAAATTATATTGTTCACATCTACAATAGGAACTTATTTTTATGTTTTTCACTGAACAGTAATTAACCGTTTCATTTATTATTTTTTACAAATTTGTTAAACACTGAAGATGATCTAGATCATGACCAAAACATTTGTTTAGACACTTAGTGATAAATTGTTATTCGACAATCACAATCCTGTTACGACTCTTTGCCCTTCATTTTCTTTGATTTAGTAATCACTTGAGCCTTGAGTTTTTATATTATAACTTCTTAATTTATTTAATTTACAAAAACGTAGACAAAAATAATTGGAAACATATTGTGCAAATATGTAGGTTATGTTTACTTTTTACTAGCTCAATACTAACATAGCAACACGAAGTTCATAATAAGTGATTCTCGCACCATTGAAATTTGGGATCGTTGCAAAATCTATACATAATCTATACATGGTTTGGTTAATGGTTACTAAAAATATTTTTAACGTCTCCATGACAATATCTTTACCATATCTACACGCATTTGTGAGGTAATTTGTGACATGCTTTAATACAAAAATGTATGTGTGCACTTCACAAATGTATGAATATATAGACTGAGTGTTGCTGGGTGAGGAGTGCATCAGAACTAGAAGTCGGAGGTTAATAGTCACTTCGATCAGTTTCGGATATATTCAAATAATTATTTGTACAGTGTCATATTACTCTCAATAGTCTACAAAATAGAATGAGAAAAGAATAAGGCCGTTCAACGTTCTCACTCAGTCTTAAATTGTAAACTTTCAGCTTCACCCCTCCCCTTGTCAACAAACTATACGAATGCTTGGTCTATATAATAAAGGTGCGCATAAACAATGCGTGATTCAGCAAGTCTATCAACAAGTTAAAAAAAGAGAGGATTCGTAAAACGAACATATTGAGAAGAATAAGAATGACCGAATCACGCCGGTCGTTTAAGTCCGGTTTAATATACGTCATTAGTATACAGGGTGTTACCTAATTCGCGCCCACCACTTACACAGTGATATTCCTCATGAAAAACTGAGTCGAAAAGTTCCGAGCCATTTTTTCAAATTATGCTTCATAAAGTAGTCATTATTAAAGATTAGCCAATCAGCATCGCTTTTTAAATGGACACGTTTGTGAACCGTACATCTACTAGGCGGCGCGAGGCAGCGTACGGCGGTTCACTCAAGCATACTAGTAGATTTGTGCGGCAATACAGCGCTTTAAAAACTCTTTCCTCCCAGTTCGTGGCTCACATATAATGCTTTTTCTTTTTATCTCGTGACCGCTGGCATAACACAACCACACGCCGTGAAAACGGTCAGAGCTTGAAATAGGGCGAATTGACAAGCTGCGCGAGGCTCATCGAACCAAACGTCGTTTATTTCTGTCTTTACAGTTTTAGGAGAAAGGTACACGGAGAGAATTTTCTCATAAAATTTACCCTAAAAATCAGGATCATCATGAGACAATATGATACTTCAAAGAATTTAATATGATTTTCTCTTATTTATTAATATCTACTACACACATTTTATATTTTACACAGTAAGATGTAAAATATGTTTATTTTAACTAAACTATACTTAAAAATTTCAATGATTTTAAAATATGTTGAGTAGTTCGTGATTCTTTATTGTTTTAAATAGAATAAAAATTTCAATGATTTTAAAATATGTTGAATAGTTTGTGATTCTTTATTGTTTTAAATAAAATAAATACCAAGTAGCAATAAACATATATCTATATATATCTATAAATTTTACAATGCAGCAGTATATTTTCAATCTTGACTTATTCCCTCATAAATAATTTTATTATGCAGCCATGGTAATCGGATATGTCCGGTTGTTTTCGTCATTCGGATCTTGTCATCCTGTGTTTTTTTACTTTTAAACATTTTACAATGCCGCATGGCAAAATTATTTATTTATTTTAAAAAAAGTATTTTTATCAAACAGTTTATAAAATATCTTTTTTGTATATTTCAAAAATTCCTATCGTTACTATAATATTTGTAAGGTCACTAAGTTGTCCCAAATTACTATTACCACACATAGTAAAATCTGTAGCGAATTTTGTGCTAAAATATAACGAAAGATTCTTTCCGTGTACTATGCACACCATAAATCTTTATAGCATATATTTTTTATTAATACTGCCATAGACTCTTGGACATCCACAGTGATTTTTTTATATAACTTTCTTAATCATAATTTTCTTAATTATTGTGCATAAAAAATATTAAATTTATTTTAAAAAAACCAATATAATTTAAAGAAATGGGATATTTTACATATCATTCTGATATACAATATCTTATGTGTGTTTTTATAACGTTTTTATGCAATAATGCAATTATGGAATAAAATAAATATCATGGACATGAAAAGTGTTTGCAATTTGAAAAAACTTATAAACTGCATGTTTTCTCACATACATTTACGTACTTGGCTCATATCGATTGATTAATCACATTATCATACGCAAAGTTAAAAATAATCTCATTATCGTGCACAAAGGTTAAAAATAAGGTTATCGAAAACGCAATTTTATGCATACGCAAGTATATAAAGTCATTAAATTTTTATTATGCAAGAGAGACGCAGCCTTTATCTGATTTCTTATAAAAATTCAGATATGCGTGGGTACGAAGATCATTATATGTAACATTGCCATATTACTGATAAATCATATTGTTCAGTATAATTTTTACTACGTGCTTCGATTTGTTTTCTTAATGAATTATAATTGAACTTATGAACTATATAACGACTTGCTGTTTGCCCATGTTGCGAAATATTTCTGATATGCAAAATGCAGCAAACAATATCAAATCTCCAAGGATAACCTTGGGATCTCCAAGGTTATTTGAGATACAAACCTGTAGATTCTTGGATTCTAAATAAATTTTGCTTTAGAAGGAAATATATGGATTTAGATGTCACCTTTTTTTATTTGTTGTACATAAATGTCTGATAATGTTTGTAAGTAAAAATTACAGAACAGATAAAATTTTAGCTACTGTGTTCTGTTGGACAATACCATTTCTCCAAAATTTAATTTTTCACAACATTTTTCAAAGAAAGAAAATCTTAATCGTCAAATTGTGATGAGAATATAAAAACAAAGAGATATGTCGCACGATTGCGGCAATGAAATACAAATTCGTCGGAATTGTTTCCAGTTTGAAAACATGATTATGCAAGAGGCAAGTAGGTTACCTTGGGATCTTTCTCGTAATAATGCTGCTGGGTACGAATCCATCGTGACACGAGATTATCCTTGACGCTGTGGGCCAAGGCAAAGAAATAATCGCGGCTCGTGGCGACGTTACGATCCTTCACCAGGGTATAGTGAAGATGTCTGTTGAAGGTCTTCTTAAAGTTGCCAACATTTTCAACATCGACGATGCCGCGCACCGAAATCTGCTTCCTCTTCTCGTGATCGCTGTTCGGCATTGACATGACGATTCGATTTAATCGGCTCACTTACTTCCGATACGACAAGCTGTAGCGATAACGCACACCCGACTGGCGAGACGACTCGCCGAAGACGAATAATGTGCGCTGCCAGTTCGGAAAGCGGTCTGCGGTGGTCACCTTGTTCCAAGGTGACACATGCGCACGAGCGGATGATTACGTATCCGCAGCGGTAAAAATTTGAACCATTTTATTTCTCACAGACAATACACATGTCTAAACAAATATTTAGAGACATCTTTCAGACTTTATCGAAAGTTCTAGCTTTTAGTGAAAGAGCTTATCGAAAACTCCAGCTTTTGATAAACTTTACCGATGGCTCCAACTTTTTTGGTAAAACATTTTATCAAAAAATCTCTATCTTTTGATGAAATACCTTATTAAACTGCAATTTTTTTCTAGTACTTTTTTAGTTGACGCGTTTCCGCATAATCAATTTTTATTTCACCCTGAAATATATAAAAGAGACTTCACATGAGACATTTTAATTCATAATCCAATCATATACTTAAATTTGTCGTAAGCATTATAGATTTATACGATTTTAAGATTCAACTAATAAAATGACAATGTCTTAAGATCATACTGCAGTCTACTTGTTGCTACAAATACCTCAAACCATTCTTTTTCTCCTTCTTTCTTAACCCTTCCTGGTCATCCTGGCTCAAAATGACTCGAGCATTTTCTAAATCATCTGAAGACTATCTGGTTGAAATTTTAACTTAAAATATTAAAATTTAAAAAAGTTAATGTACAACTTTTTTTAATAAAAAGGTTTATTTTTCTAGTTTCTAAGAGATCACGAATTTTTTTATAATGTTAAAATTAAATTTTGCACTACCAAAGTTATTTTATTATAAAGTTAAAGGTTTAAAGTATATCCTGTAATTTATTTAAGTCGATTAAATCAATAGTATTCATTTAGCAGCTGTTCAAAAATTGTTCAGGTCATTATGACCCAGTGTGATCAGGATATGATTTTTTTCCAAGTGGGACCAGGAAAGGTCAAACGAATGCTTCGAAGCACTTATAGCGTAAATTGGAGCGCAGTAATCTAAGATACGATCTTCAGTGTAAGATCGAATTATGAATATCTAAGATATCCTACAAAAGATATCTTACAACATTTCAGAGTTATAAATCGGAACATAAAACGTTTCAAAGACATTACAAGTCTTTACGACAGTTCCAAAATTTAAAAGTACTTTTAAATGTCATAACGTGTACTTCCTATATGTTAAAGTTTTTTTATCAACCTTAAGAATCCAGCTTGATGAAAAGTAAAAAATGCAACTCGGACAAATATCAAAATAGGTCAAAAATAGCATGCCGATGGTTCTAACATTAGATGATAAAAATGTAGCTTTTAACAAATTCAAAAATTTAGATACATATCTAATTAGAATGTATTAAAAACCATATTCTTCATTTGAAATTCTAGATTATTTAAAGTTTTATAATTACAATTACTGAATAATGTTAAATTTTTAATCAATTTTTATCTTTAAAAAAATGAAAACTTTTAAGAGAGAAGAAATTTCGAATATATAAAAAAATAACTAACTATAATTGATTACGATTTTGGTTTTGATTATGATTTTGAATTTGATTCAAACAAGGAAACGTTTTTCTTGGTTTGAAAAATGTAATAATATAAATATAATTTTCTGTACAGTCTTATTTTGAAAAATATAAATTCTTTATTTGAAATTAACTCGGAAAAGCTACAAAAATGCTTCATATTCGAAACTAAGAAAAAAAATCTTACTATTTATTATATTATAAATTTACAAATTTACCAAATTAAGTGTAATAGTGTTCACAGCATATTAGTTAATTAAATAATTTCAAATTTCACAAATCTCGAAATCCATGTGCTCATCAAACATTAAACATCTCATGGAGATACAAGAGACGTAAGAGATAAATACAAAAAGAGATGTAAGAGGTAAATATAAAAAGAAATGTAAGAGATAAATACAATTTTTATTTTATTTAATATCATTTATTTATAAATTAATGCGGATGCGGATGCAGATGCAATAATGAAAACGACAAGAAGCATATTATGCATATTACAATTCACATTCTTAACATTTTGCCATCGGTCCCGATAAAAACGTGTTCTCGATAACTATTAGATATTACGATATAAAGTTCTATTTTTATCGTTCACCATTCAAATATATTCCATGCCCTGTTATTATTTACGATCACCTTTTTCGATGATCGTCCTTTCCATTTACATATATATATATACACACACATGCGCGTTTGTACACATATACATACGCACACGAGAAGCATATACGATGTATATATATAAAATGCGTGTGCGTACATAATAGTATAATTACAATTAATGATGCAATAGCAATAATATTATGCAAACGTCAACGTCATTGAGAGACATGTACAATATATATGTTTCTGCACGTAATTTAATTTAATTCGTCATTAAACCTCCATTCAATTCTCCCAAACACAACAACATAAAAACATCGAGATAATGGGGACTATCGCTGTAAATTAGATAATTACTTTAAGATCTCTATAGCTAAGGGATAAACGATTCTATTTATATGATGGACATTTCGTATTTTCTTTCTGTCCATTAAATCTCCAAGTATCACTATCCTTCGACCCCATTTCTCATTATATCTCGCTGCAACGTGATTCAATATTATTTTAATTCACAAAATAATCCAAACTAATCGAAATACGACGAAAACGAGACTAAAATAAATCACAAACAGCCTTATTACTCACTCACTCACTCACTCACGCACGCACGCACGCACGCACGCACGCACGCACGCACGCACACCACGCGCGCGCGCGCGTGCCCGTGCATCTCATATCGGCATTCATTCTTCCTCTTTCACTCTTTTCCTTTCATTCTTTTCTTTCTTTGTAAAAAGGAAAATAAAGGACATCATCGGGTAAAAACACGAAATTTATGATAACTGCAAAACGCATTCGTCCAAGAGTACGACGAAAAAGGGGAAAGGGAGAAGCAGAGGGCTGATCCAGTCCTCGAAAGCAGCCCCTCGCATGCACTGTTGGCTGATCGAAAACATACTTTTTTTACCATAATAATAAACGATTAATTATTAAAATGTTATTTTTCTTTCGCGGTATTTATTTTCTCGATAAGAATTGCTCTCGTGATTAGAATGTCGATGTACGTATGCGCAGCCATTTGGCTTAGCTAATCATTTTGTGCCTCGAAAAATTGATATCCTTCTTCGGAAATACGGCGAACAGGCTCATAAAGATAACAACTTCCACCAGTTGCATGATACTGGGCTCAATCTTTGTTGAATGATGCAAATCTTCTCTCAGTCGTATCAATCTGCTCGCACACGTGCTCTTAAACTCTTCTCACTTTTCACGCTTCTCTTATTTGCTTCTAACTTAAACTTTTTTTATTTGCTGTCTTAGCTGTTCATTGTACTATCGCCTCATGATTTTTCCTTACTCTTCTTTAGTCGGCTCAGCTTTCTTACCAAGAGGAATTGCTGCCTTTACTCTGAAATAACCAAGTAGTCAATTTTTGAGAAACATTATAGCACATTACATGACATTACAACAAAAGATACGAATAGTGATAAAAAAGTGTGATATTTATTCTCTTTGCTCAATTCTAAATAAAAATAGAATAATCTTTATTTTGTAGCTTTATTATCCTACATTGTTTTGAATATTATGGAATTCAATTATGTTTGTTTACAAATTTTAACTCAACAGAATAATACCAGTTTAAATTCTTGTCACAAAAGCATATAGACTTTCTATAATAAAATTAGAAGAAAATTATATGTATTAAAATAAATTTAACTGTAGACAAACCACAGACTTCTATATATTACTCTAGACTGCTAGCTTTGAAGGCGAGAAGTAAAGCCAATGGCCATTTGTAAGAAGTCCAAAACCGATATGACCAAACTATAGCACTGACTGATTATCACACTAACCGTCTCTACGAGGCACTGTACATACTTCTTACATATGGCGTTTTGGTTTCACTTCAACCTATACCAAACTATAGCATGTTAGCGATCTAGGGTAGGTAGTATATAGAAATCTGTGAGACAGACTTACCTTAGCAGTAATGCGACGTATTTTAATTTTTTAATAAATAAGAAAAAAACCTTGTTGCTTTCTAGATAACTTTAATAAAATTTCTCATAAACTATTAAATTTTTATTTAACTTACTTGGCGGTAATTTCATTGATCTTTGTCTGCACTAAGGCCAGATTCTGATCAATCTGCTCCTGGTTTGTTTCGTAAACCTTAGGCAGCGTGAATAAAGCAACCACTCCTGAAAAATAAAGCAGAGTCAATCATTGATGAATCGATTCTACATATAGTTGTGAAATACTGTACTGAATACTGTAGAGCAATACTGTACAGACAAGAAAATTTACCAATTATAATGAGAGTCATGCCATTGAACCAAGAACCCACGTAGGTAAGACACCATAGCAAAACACCAAACTTGAGAGAATCAACAAAATCTTCAACAAGGAAAAGTCGACGCAGTTCACTAACGGCAGCATTAGCATGTGCAACCGCGACATCCGCGACGTCATGCACTTTCTCAGCTGGTAATGCCAGGTCCAGATCAAGAATATCCCTGTAATACAGATGATGATTCGATTAAAATCAAGTTTATTCAAGATGATACTAAAGGAGAAACTCCTTATCATTTTCGTCGAAACTTCACAATATTGTGTATTTTGGTTCATAAAATATGAATGTGAAAGTTAAGATCATCGCTCTTTAGTAGGAAAAAAATTATAACTTAAAACTGTACAATTGTACAATAGGATTAGGAAATCTGTCATACTGATGGTGTACAGACACAGCGTAGATTGTCCAAGTATGCAGTGATTTAACAGTATTTAACAATATTTAACAGTATTTAGAAGAAAGTCACGTGACAATGTATGAAAAATGTAGTTCACTATTTAATCAATTATTTTTGATTACACATTTTTGATTAAAATTAACTTTTTATCATTAGCTAACTCGAAACTTAAATTCAACGATATAAAGGGCAATAATATTATTGTTATAGATTCGTGAGAGAGGTCTCAGGGCCGAAAACCCCTGGTGGGAGGATGGTTGAGGGAGGGGAGAGCAAAACTCCCCCCACTATCACGAAACGAATCATCTATTCAAATCTATTGCAAAAGAGAGTCGTCGCCATAGATCTTATACATGTGGACTGGCAGTACAAGCTCGGCTATATTTGAAACATCTCTCTTAAAGTGTCCGGTAATACATCTTGCACATGCTGACATATTGTACATTGTATTCTGATCTATTATAATTATAGCACATATGTTCCCTCGAGGTTATCTATATAAAATTTATTTTAATCCGCTCCTTTACTATAAAATGTCACTTTCAATTCTGATATTAACACGCCATATTAACCGTCATGTAAGATGTATTTCCGGATATTCTGGACACTTTGAAAAATAGAACACTAAAAAGTATACCTCTCTCTCTATTTCTTACTATTCCAACATGACTTCTACTGTAGAAACTATTGCCATACATTCTGTGTGCGATAGGACGGGAGCACTTTTGTGTAAGTGTATAAGTATATGCATCAGGAAATTGATCAGTCCATAAGCAAATGCAAGAGGAAATTAATTGATCCATAAGCAAATGCATAAGGAAATGAACCAATCAATTTCCTTGTGCAAAAGTCTGTGGACGCATAGTCCTAAGGATATGACAGATTTCCTAACAATCACCACAACTATAAGCACGTTATAACTTTTACATTCGTATTTTATGGGCCACAATATTGTAAAATTTCAACAAAAACGGTGAGAAAGAATCTCTCCTTCAATATTATCTATTATTTTATTCATTTCGAAATGTAACGTGACACATGTACTATATAACTTCTAGTAGATAATGTACCCGAGTATGTTCTGAATGTCAGTCCTATAGTAAACCCTTTAATCCACGCAGCAAAGACATATATTACTAGACCAAGCATAGTTTGTAAATGAGAGCAGTTAAGTAGATTAAATAGAGTGAGTATGGTCAGTATTCATGGTCGGGTCTTATAATTAAGACGTCTTAAGTTCATCTTCAGATACTCTATAGTCAATAAACTGATTCGTACAGCATCTAAAGAAAAACTTAAGACAATCTTAAATATAAGATCCGACAATGAATACCGACAATGAATACCGGTCTATATTAAAAAGAAAAAATGTTTTACTTTTTTAATTTTTCAAAAGTCCACCACCTAGTATTTTTTCCAAAATTTTAAATTTTTGTTTCAAATTAAAGGTTATTTTTTTACGAATTCAACCATTTATATGTACACGCGCGCGCGTTATTATGTATGTATGCATGTACGTATAACATATGTATGGTTAAATTCGTAAGAAAATAACCTTTAATTTGACGGAAACAAAAATTTTAAATTTTGGAAAAAATCCTAGATGGTGTAGTCCTAGACTTTTAAAAAATTAAAAAATAAAACAATTTTTCTCTATTTTATAGTATCTTAAAGCCATTTAATTTCTAGTTTTTTTTTTCAAAATTTTTTTTGTATTTTTTATAGTTTTGTATAATAGATATTAACTCCGAAAGAGAAGAACCGATTTTTTTCAAAGGTGTGTTTCACCCCCTGAAAATACGTAGTAGTACATATAAAAAAAATCTCCTTATTCTGAATCGGAAAACAACATATTAAAAGCTCATCAAGATCGGAGAGGAAACATTTCTGAATTTTTTGTAAGCAAATATTAAATTCTTCATGATCGTGAGTTATCTAATAGTAAGAAATAAATTTAAAACGCCTAGACGGTCAGACCCACAGACTTCTATACGTATAATGTAGAAGTCTGTGATCAGACCTGGATCTTTGATGGCCAATCAATGATCTGCGTAATGCAGTAAATAACTAAATAAGATGCGCACCGACACAGTCAAACTTTAAAACGCAAGTAAATTATTTGTCTAAAGAGGGTGGAGGATCTCATTAGCACCAACATGTGAAATCATGTTGATTCCAAGTTGGTGATTTATGTTTTTTTGTAAGTATAAATATGTTTAAATACATATGTATAATTACATGTATGTAAAACATAATTAAATATATATGTATAGAAAATCTGCATTTTCTTACAATTTCTACATATACTTTTTTCATATTTTTTCCTTTCTATGAAACTAATATTAATATATATTTTTGAGATAAAGAGTTTTACTATATTTGTTTTCCTCTATTGTATTCTATAAGTCTAAGAATTAGAAAGAATTTAACAGGGTTGTGTTTGCACGTAAAATATAAATAATCTACATGACGTGTAAATAATGAGTATAAACAAATGAAAATTATGTATATGTATGTCATCTGTCGTCTATGTAAACTATAAACTATAACCTGTAGATCATAGAAGATTCATGTTCAAGATCAACATTTTTACACTCATTAAAAATAGTTTTTTTCTGTATTGTGTTCTGTTATTATTATCCAATTTACAATAGTTGTTTGTATTGTCTACGTGAAAACGTGTAAACATCATGTAAACAATATAATAAAAAATCTGTGTAATCTTGAAATATACGACACAACCCTAGAATTTAATATTACATTATATTTAATATTACATTAACATACATTTCTAATTAATAGCTGAAATTTATCAATCAAAGGTAAATCAAAGGTAAATTTAAGTTAAAAATTTCGAACATTTATTTGTCATGTTTGGATAAAGAGATGAATGATGAATCTGATCAATCTACCTCAAGCAATTACATAGAAAAGCCTCATTTCATCAAATACTTGTAAAACTGTTTTCAACAATATTTTCTACTTTATTTTGAAGAATAATAATAAACTCAATAAAACAGATAGTTTATGATTTGCTTCATAAAATGATATCAAGAATGAAATAGGTACCAATAATGCATTATTATTAAAGAATAAATCTGTTTTTCAGGAAATATCATTGTACCTACGTAAAAAACTCACTAGAGTAAAAAGAAAAAAAGATTGATTGAAATTATTAGTTATTTATTAAAGATTTTCATCCATTTCGTATTGTTGAAGACAAAGGATTTATAGAACTTGTTAGAAAATCTTTTTTTATCAGATTGCAAAAATCGAATTAAATAAAAACAAGATAAAAATTAATATTTTTAAAATATCAAAAAATAGTCCTGCTAATATTTGATTCCTATTTTATTTTACTAATTATTTTAATTTATTTTATTTAATTATTTAATTACTTTATTTTAATAATTATTAAATCATTATTCAAATAAAATTTACATTTTAAAGTCATCAAAGTTTATGTAATAAGCTTATTTAGTAAATTATTCATGTTTTTCTGTACTAATACACCTATGATTTTTATTTTTACTAGTTAATTAATTAATGTAATAATAAAAGATTAATTTAACTAATATAATAACTAATATAATCTAATAATCGAAAATGGATCAATGAAATTATTGAACTCTAGTATTAGATGATTATTTAACTTTTATTTATGATTGTAATTCAATAGTGATTCAATTATAAAGTGTGATTGAATAAGATGATAAATCTACATTATAATAAATAATACATTGTGCAAGAATTCTCATAATATCTATCTACTTAGAATTTTTTTCCAGTTTATCTCTTAGAAACCTAAAACTTTAGCAATTGGAAATGTAACAGTTGCAATTAAATTGCGACAGTAGGTATTCGTTCCTTTAATGGTTTAGGCACACTAGAATAAATACGAAATTAACTACATAGAATAAATACGAAATTAACTACAAAGCATTAAAAAAGAAAGGATTCAGTTTTGATTTGCAAATTCTTATTAAAATCATAATTCCTTATTTCTATATCGTCAATTGTAACATGGCATCATGTACGTCAGAACTTAATTTCTTGTTTTTAATTCCTTTTTTTACTTTATTATGAAAGTACGAATCCAAACTTAAAATTTTGCTCTCGGATACGGACTTGCATAATTGGTGCATATACTATATATATGTATATATATATATATATATATATATATATATATATATATATATATATATATAGCATATATATATATATATATATATGCATAAGGAAATCAATCAATCATGTCTCTAATATAATTGACATATTATGTCAAGATTAAGTCATCATGTTAAGTGATTATCAAGAGGTTTAATCGTCGACCATTGTTTATTAAAAAATTAAAAAGGACTAAAATTAAAAATGACATATTGAAGAAAATCTATAAAACATTTTCACTTTTGCATGTACATTTTGGGATTATAACTAAGAGCAACATTGGAAAAGAAATGCGAGCATGGAAAGGGTTCCGTCTTTTCCCCTGTAAACCTCCCCCGAAAAAACTAAATTAAATCTATTTTTAAATTAAAATTAAGATTAAGTTTGGATGTTAGGTTTTTCCTAGAGGGAGTGCAAGAGGAGGTGCAGAACCAACGATTTATCATCCAATTTATAATGTTAATTAAATAAATCTATTATAAAAACAGATTTATTAAATATATAGTTTTCAATTGTTCAATTAAGTTTTCAATGTATCATGCAAAGCGAAGTTTGATTCTATGCTACTCTCTGTTTTCAGTTTTTAGCGAAACGAGGTCTATCATTATACGGTTTCTACAGGTATTCACATATTGTATGTAATTTATTTTGATATTTTTGTTCAGACATATATATACGCGCACGAGTACGGAAAAACATTGCAACGTTGTCAGTCAGTCGATCAGCTTCAATTCGATAAGATCAATATTATCGATATCATAGACTATTTCTTTCACTCCTTCCCCACACATACTGTTTTTTTTACATGCACATTAATATATTATGCACTAATGTTACGTGACATGTTCTTCTAATTTTTGAATAAACTAGCGAAATAACGAGCAAGGGCTAAAATCTCTTGAGGATTACTTAACATGATGATTTAACAACATACGTCAAGATCAAGATCATTAGAGTTGGGTTTCCTTTTATCGAGTTTTATCATACTTACTTGAATGGATGGCCATCCGAAGTTTTCTGGACTGCTTGAAGAACAGTTTTGTAGATACGGAAAAGAATAGTTCCGCTAAGAGCAAGAAGTGACATATAAGCCAGCACGCTAATCAGACTGAAATAGGCCAATGATAGGAGCACGCCTAGTATCATGCCGAACACAATCCCCGATTTTTTCGGATCGCGCCAATATATCAGAGCTGCCACTGTAATCAGAAACAAGATGATCATTACAGAAAAGAATGAGAAAAAAAAATCAACTTAAATATATTTCATCTAACAATAATAACCACTAATTTTTTTCAATTTGACATTGTAGGTAAATTGAGAATGTATTATTTCATATGGCAATGTGTACGTTTATGAATAATTTAAATAATTTTTCTCTTGAGATGTCAATGATAAATATCAGTTCCACATTTACCCTCTTCCTCCCTCCCCCTCTCGCTATATATATATTTTATTTAAAATTAATTTTAAACCTCATTTCTATAGCAGGTTTTTATAAAAAGAAAAGTTTGCCGTGTTAATAAAGATAATGATTCATTCAAATATTTTTTTTTTTTTTAAGGTTTAAGTTAGAATCTTTATCCGTCTGTCAATCTTTATAAAAAAAAGATGTTTGCAATCGAAATATCTTCCAAACCACTTAATGATTTTTATGATTTTATAAATTCTTTTTATATATATATTTATATTTATATATTTTATATACTTTATATATTTGTAACTTTGGATTCTTTGTATATAATATCTATAAACACAAAATGTTTATACAGATAATGTCCAGTGCTATCTGCAAATAAGTATCAATTTCGTACATATGGAATAACTGCAGCTTAACAAATAATATAGTGATTTGAATATAACTACGTGATTTATTTTATTATTTCTTTTTGCAGACGTAGCAGTCCTATCTAGAAACAAGGAATTCACGTTTTTAAAATACATTTGCTTCGCATTTCTTCCAGTATAGAAACAGGAAAAAATTTTTATTCTCGTTCTTTACAATGTGCAATTCGTATTAATGCATCTCAATGTGAGTTATCGAAGAAAATACATAACTTGGAAATAATCGATAGTATAAAGTCGATAGTATGAAAAGTATACAAAAAATATGTTAGATGTGTGAAGTATGTTTAACATTAACATCTTAATTGAGGCATTTAAAATTCATGTAATTCATTGAATGTTAATTAAAGGTGCAAATAATAATATTGGTAAAAAGTTTAATTTTAATATATTTGATTTTTTTGTTTTTTGAGGAGTATATGAGCACGGAATATCTAAGAAATTAAAATTTTTTTGAAATTTGACTTATAAAAAAACACTGTAGAAAGTTCTTAATATAAAATCTGTAGTTATGGAAAAAATATGGGTTATTGCTTTAAAAAAAATAATTATTCGAGTATATGAAAACAGAATATCCACCCAAAAATTTTTTAAAAAATTCAAAAAAATTAAAAAAAGGAAAGTGTAGTTATTTTGAAATAAAAAAATATCTATTTTGTAAATCGGGTACGCTCTATTGAATGGTGATATTTTCAACTTCCGGTTTCGGTCGGAAATGAACGACTAAGACTAGAAGCGAACAGACTCTTTATCTCTACGATGCACACGACAAATGAGATCTGATATCCGATAAAAGAACATTTAACGAAGTATTTCTGTCATTAGTATGTGTACCACGAGTATCTTTTATTGCGTGTTCGAATGTATATCGAATGATCGAAATCATTATTTTGAACATTTCATAAAATAAATATAACTAAATTAAAAATTATTATTTTTTTTATCTATCATACTCTTATTGACTCTCTTTTTAATAATTTCCGATTATCCCTATTCAGATGTTAACTTCTCGAAGATATTAAGCTTTGTTATCTCTTATCCAATGTGGATTTTTGAAGCTCCAATCTCGAAAAATATTTAAGAAAAAAATATTGTATTAAAGTGTTCTGAAAAGATTGTGAAAAGAGCTAAGAATTTGCGATAAAAAAATAGCAAGTTCTATTTAAAAAATTCGAGGTGATCTTGACTTTAACGCTACCCAAAGTCTAAATAACATTCCTAATCTTCTTTCTCCCCAAGAACCAAAAAATGTTTGTCTGAAACATTTCTTTCTTTGTCTTATTTTGCAAATATTTAAACATCTCAATTTAAGTGGGTCAAACTATATATGTATATTTTATATGTACACGCGCGCGCGCGCATATGTATGTACACTATATAGGCACATCCTATATAGAGAAAGTGTCCCATACAATTATATATAATTTAATTATATAATTGTATATAATTTCATACATGTGTGTTTGAACACGTACATTCAATTATATTTTTTAACTAATAGAATTATAAAAAACTTTTTGAATAAAAATTATTTTCTTTAAAAATATCTATATAATGATTTAAACAACAAAATTTAATTATTAAATGTTTTAAACAGGTTTTATTCTTTTAATGAAATAATATCATATATCATATATCATACCATATATCATAATACTGTATTTTTTAATATATCTAAGCACATTTAATGTTAATACTATTTATATATCAAAGTATTTATTCATATTCACAATAAGTTTTAAAAAATCAAAATTTTAATTTTACTTTTTCTCTAAAAATTACAATAATTGTAGAAATTAGAATAAAAATTACAATAAGAGATAGGTAGAAAGCTAAATTATTCATTATTTATAAATTTATACTGAAAGAAACTGAAATCAATTGTAAAACTCGAGTATAATACATCGAATACGAAAGTGATAGAACGACACTTTACCGCATTGCGGATCTGTATGATATGGATTCCTCGAATAACTCTTTTATAAAATTGTGCAACTTTCGGTGTATTTGAAGTTTATTTCTCTCTCTCGTGTTAAAAGACAGAAATAACATTTCGATTTCTAAAAGAATACGATTATATAACCAAGATTATGATAAGAAATGGAATGTATTTACTCAATTGTCGTGACCGTTATGTCCGTTCATAGTATAGAATTATGCATTACAAGTCGGCGTGACATCGGCGTGCATGGCGTCGCTTTATCGATTCGTGTACGTGTACGTAAAAGTTCCCTCGAATTTATCTACGTTGTGCGTCATTTAACGGAAAGAAAAAGACAAAGCTGTCATTTTAGTAGCTGTATTGACTCTGTGTGTGGATGTGTGTGTGTGTGTTGTGTCTGGCTGTGTGTGACTGTGTGTGTATCTGTATCTGCTGTGCCTGGCTCTGGTCTGTGTGTGTGTATCTACGTCTGCTGTGTCTGGCTCTGGGTGTGTGTGACTGTGTGTGGCTGTGTGTGTGTGTGTGTGTGCATGCGTGCGTGCGTAAAAGTGCGTGTGCGTGCGTGCGTGCGTGCGTGCGTGCGTGCGTGTGCGTGCGTGCGTGTGCGTGTGCGTGTGTGCGTGTGTGTGTGTGTGTGTGTGTGTGCACAAATAGAAATCATACTTTATATAAAAAAATCTTGATAATCCTAAAGTATTGAATTATAATAGAAAAGAAACTAAAAATAAAACACGATTAAGATTTTATTGAATAATACTTAAAATTTCTGGCATCTTATTGTAACAAAAAATTGAATTATAATCAACAATAAGAAATTATATTCTTTCCTTATATACATATATATACATATTAAATTAATTTAATTAATTTTTTGCATGTAATCATTTAATTCGATATGGATTAATAAAATAAAAATTGATAAAAATTACACTTCTGATTCCACTTATAAATCAAATAAAAATATAATTTATTTTATATGTTTCCTTTCTGATAAAAATTATTTTTATAACAATTGATCAAGTTGCCCACTAAAAATTAAAAATTAAAAAAGCTTTTAACATTCCAAATGTATCCCTAAGTATATGAAAGAACTAATGTATTTAAATGTGAAGAAGAAATTCTCATACCTATGAATCGTCTTCAAGAATAAAAAAAATTCTCTCATTCTCACTTCTGGTATAAAATAATTCAGATTTAAAAATAAGATTTAGTTTTAAAAATATCAATGATAGATACTAAACTGTGAATGTGAAAGAAGAATCATATATTGCATAGAAAAAAATATACATATACAATATATAGATTATTATACATGTAATAAAGTATAACAAAAATTAAGAAGATAATTAACATATTCTAATTTTAAGGCTTTCGTGGCCATTGATATTGTTAACCGAGAAGGTTTTCGGATGGATGCCACGTGCGTGTTGAGCACTTTGCCGACGTTTCGCAAACATTGCAGCTTGCATCATCAGGGCTACGAGCTCCGATTCTGAGCTCTCTTCGGTTGCGGTAGTCCTTATATACTCCCGTTGTTCCTGGTGAGGAAAGGGGGGGTTGATTTGGTCAGCCAATCAGAATGTTTTAATTGATCGGCCGGTCAATTAAAAACCCCGGGAGGAAATAATGGTATGAAAATAAATAGGATTTACTGCAAAGTACCCAACACGTGGCATCCATCCGGAAACCCTCTCGGTTAACAATAATTAACATATATTTTTAAAATAAATACTGTTTAAACCTTGTCAAATAAAAAATAACATATATATATGTATTATACATATATAAAACAAGCGCGCACGTCATTTTAATAAATTATCTTTAGATTAGATTTATATTTTCATTATTTTATCAAAATTTGAAAATAAAAACATTCCAGCGCATGCAATCTTACATTTTGGAAAAATTAGTTTTAATCTTGTTACTAAGTTCTAATATCAAATGTAATTAGAGTATATAGAGATATATTATATTGTATAGTATATAAAAATATGTATTCTATTGTATTATGTATCAGGAATAATATCATAATATAATACATGCTTGCAGAAATTTATCCAATTTGTCAGCATAAATATGCAGAAAATTTTTTTTTTAATATTTTAAAATATTTAAAAATTTTCAAAAAAATCTTGTTATATTTTCTTCGAGTTGTAAGTTTTAAAAATATGTTTTTAAAATATTTTGAAAATCTAAAAGTTAATGAAATTGTAAGTATTTAATTGTAAATATTAATTCGAGAATAAAACGGAGTTGTGATTAAGAAAAGAGAAATGTCTTATAAAAGTCACAAAATCAAAAGAAATAAAACATTTAAAAAATGTCTCTTTTATTAGTACGAAAAACATTTGAGAAAATTGGAATAGCCAAATAAACCAAGTTTTGTATGCAAAATTGAAACTTTTTTTTCGAAACATTATATAAGTCATACAGTTAGGTATATAGTTGATTCAGCAAATTCATACGTTATTTCAGAAGCAAAAGAAGATTTAATTGTCTTCAAACTCTTTTAAATCCGAATGTAAAGTAAATTTTTTTCGCTTTTCCATGAATAATTTAAATTCTTTAAAGTGTAATTTAATTGCAACTTATACACTAAAAAATTCTAAAATTAAATTAATATTAATACACAATAAACAACAAGTTTTAATTACTAAGATATTTTAGTTAAAAGTTCGAAGATATTACTTATTTTTTTTAGTGCTATACTAAGAAAATTTCCTTAAGACTTAAATTTAAAGAAAATGAATAATGTGATATAGTTGCACACCGTATCGTAAGTATTTCGAACTCACTACATATGCGAATAATAAAGTTAAACTTCTGTTTATTTAATACAAGTGCAAATATATTTAAAAAAATTGAATAAAACTACAATGATAGATATTTAGTGAATATATATCATATTTGGAAAAGTATTTGCAAATCCGAGAAAAGAGAAACTTGTCGCGTTGCGCAATGTTGAAAATGAGATATCAATGAAATATCAGCAATTTTTGAGCCATCTATTATTGGATATCTCTTAGTAGAGAGTTGTAATATCAATTCGAACCTTCGACTTGAAATACTAAATAATTATTATTTCTTTGTGTCAAATACTGATGACTGAATTCCTGTTAAAATATCTCATTGAAAAACACCGATAGAATTTATAAATAAAAAGAATATGCATGAGTATACGTAACATAATACGTGACAATATCTGATGCATTCTTAAACTTCTTATTTAGCAAGTTTTGTAACATGTTTAAAATTAAAACATGATATAAAGAAAAGATATAGGCGATATAAAAAATAATATAATCAGATATAGTTCGACACATAAAACTGTATATAAAATCACTCTTTTTTTTACTCCTCTATTTCTTCCAATCTCTTTCTAGTCAACCTTCTTTCGTTATTATTAAATACGTTTCGTATAATTAAATACGTAGTTTTGTTATGTATCTCGTTTGATATGATATTATTTTCTTTTTTACAGAGTTCCTTTTTACGTTTATACTTTTACGGTTATCCTCAAATGTTTTTTCATTCTTACAGTGCGAGACGCGTGTGCCAAATCATTATCGTCATTACTCACATTCCTCCTTCGTGATGACCATTTTCTCTATGAATCGATCACTCTATCGACTTTCTTGTTTACCAAGATTTGTAAATTCCGTCCAGATTCGAACGATCGACTTGATGAGAAAACAATCGTTTTAAAAAAATACGATAAAAGAAAAATCGGAGAAAGACCGGACACACGTCCCGGTTCCGACGACTCGTAACCGAGGGGACTGCTCCGTTAGTTTGGAAACCCCGACGAGGGTCTTCGAAAACTGGCACTGGACCAACAACAGGCTGGCCTGGACGTTATATTTAGTAGCGTCCGAGAAACGGCGGGCCCGATAAGATGGGTAGGGATGCCACTGAAATGCGAAATCGCATTCGTGTCGGACTAATTATTGTATCTTGAGCCGCTTCATGGAACGCCCGCTTTATGCGTGAGTGATGTTGTTATGTATCTTAGGAGTTTTAAATTTCCAATACTTTTAAAATTCTTTTAAAAAACTTTATCAAATAAAGTTTCTTAACAGACAACATCTAATACAATATACTTCTATTTTGCAAATTGTGTTTGCAACTTGCTAGGTATAACTTTAAAACTTTCTGAACTTTTTCCGAAATATCTCGATCTAAATGAATCTCATTTTTTTTTACATATCCCGACTCTTACTCAATTTATATCTTTTCTCAGAAGTATAAAATCCGTTGTCACTATCATTATTTAGGAACTACCACGCATCATGTGTCCTAATTGGTTATTTCAATAAACTTTCGCTTTTCTTAATAACATCCGTCTCGACTGGAATTGTTAGCTCGATGATGTTGCGATATTACTTGCCAAGTGTATCGTTGCCTTACTAAATTCAATCAACTACATCTCTCATGCTATAAATCAACACGATTCTTAATTTTGACAATGCAGTTTACACATCTAAGTGTGCTTTTGCAATAAAAAAAACAATAGCTGCTTCCAGCGAAAAAAACACTCAGTAATTCTTTATTAGGAGATATGATAAAAAATCAAATACTTAAATCTTTAAAAATTACATAGAATATTATTTAAAGCAAAATTAATATTATATTAAATTTTCTTATACTATATTAAATTTTCAAATTGACCATGTAGTTTCATGTAGTTTCCAAAAAAATAAAAATTGAAGTTAGAGTTTTACACATGGTATAAAATCTTATCTTAACTTATGGCAAATGTATCGAACAGACTAATATATGTTATATTATTCTTTAAAACGCTTAAATGTGAATGAAACTTTTATAAATAGTTAGAGCAAACCTTTTTCTATGTTCTTGCAAAAATTCAACTCTATCATGTAGTTTGTTCTTACAAGCAAAAAGCTGATAAAAGTATACTTATTTAGTTAATTAAAGAAATCCATAGTAAAAACTTGACAACGCTGTTAACCAAGACGATAAAATAGATTATCTTTGATTTCATCTATACACATATATTGAATATATTAAATCATCTTGTCAAACTTTGTGTCAATTTAATTCAGTTGACCCATCAAAAATACCAACCTCAAAAATGCAATGTTACTAAGCAATCGACAATTTTGTAATACAAAACATTAAATTATTCATATTTTTAATAATATTGACATTAATATTATGATTCAAAATTGAAAATTGGCATTTAATGTGTACCTTTTTATAAATCATAAAATAACTTTTATCATTAAATATTTTCATATTCTATGTTGGTACTGCTAGCATAGGAATATCCTTCCACCTACAAATGACCAATTTAACAATGGTTTCCATACTTATTAGAGTCAACAAAGAATTAAATGCAATAACTAACCATATTATCATCACCAGTCATTTTCCACTTGAACGCAGCCAATAAAAGGATCTTACCATGCTTTCAATTTTCGAATTAGAAAACATTAGAAAGATGAAATTATTTATGTGTGACACACACCTGCGCGCGCGCACGCATGCACGCACGCACGCACGCACGCACGCACTTGTTATAAAATCATGTATATTAGTTCAATTAATTATATACCTAACGCAATCTAATTTTATCTAAATTTTTTAAATCACGACATGATATATATGAAATTAATAATATTAATATTTAATTATTTTTATCTTTGTTGTGAAATTGTGTTCTATTACAATTTTTTTATCGATAATTCAAGCAGCCGGTTGCAGTGATATTTAGGCTTTATCTACAGTATTTAAAAACTCTTACATTACGTTTCCCAAGTTATCTTTCTTAATTAATTATTTCTTGTTCTTTTAGAATGTTTCAACAATAAAATATTTTTAAGGAACTGGATTTATTGGAATACTGAAATTACATTTACTGTACGTGAAAATGATCATTCAATCAAGAATTGATAATTTCGATAATTATTTAGATCACTCAGAAGATACAATGTTACACGATCTTGAATTTCCCCAAAATATTCGACAAATACCCATATATTCGGTAAACTCTAATGTATAATGGCAAACATCTCTAACTGAATTAATCGATAGTTACTACACTACAATACATTTCTCCCATTTTCTTACCTTTTGGATTCAGTCTTTCAGGATTGAACCATGCGTCTGTAAACAATACAATTAAAATATATTAGTTTCAGATTTCATCGTTCGAACATATAAAGTATGAACTGTGTTAGGGATTAAGTTTATTAATAACTGAAACTTCGATTGAGACAAAATCTTTTAAGTAATAGAATTGAAATTTTATATTTTATATTTTTTACGATACGTAAAGTCTTTTTTCTTTTCTTGTTTAAATAAATTTTAAAAATATTTACATTTATTTTACTTTTGTCTTTCTTAAATGAGCATTTATTTATTAATCAACATTTATAGAAGATATTCTTATTAATAATCTAATATAATATAATTTTTCCTTTACTCTATTTGACATCAAAAGACAAAGTTTAATGAAATTTTACACTTAAATTTGTCTCAATTAATATAATCCCAGAGTTTCACTAACAGTGAAAAAAAGATAGATAATTAAACTGATCGATAATTACAGTTTTAAAGCGATTTCGATAAAGAGACTGCAAAAGATTGCACTGCGTATCTACACAAGTATTATAGATTAATTTTATTAGCATCCTTGGAATTACTGCAAGCACAGAAAAAATGCTTAATAATAGAAACGAATTCAGTATGATATCAATACACAATGAAGATTGCTTGTTTTCTTCACGCATTTAAAATCATGCAAATTATTATTTGTGTGAAAACGATTTGTTAATTTCTTCGCAAAAGATGAAAATAGTACACGTCAAGTGCTCGTATATAAAAAATATGAAAAAATATATGTAAATAAATAAAAACTTAATAGTTTCAAAAATAAATCGATAGCTTAAGAAATAGATTTAAAAAGTAGATTAATTAATTTAATTAGCCAAGTACTACTGAGACAAAAATTTAAATATCACAAGATTCAAGAACATATTACATGTTTAATTAATATAATTAATTAATATAATTTTATTTTTCTGTGACTTTTTGTGATTTCACAGGCAAATTCTAAGTCATATAAAACAGACCTCAGATCAAAATAAAACAGAAACTTGGCATGCTCCGATCACATTTCGATATACATTTCTACAAGGTCACACATACATTTATTTCTTTTATATTTTGATAATGATTCCCAAATTTTGGTTTTAAATTACCTAAAATTATTAACGATATATATATATATATATATATATATATATCGTTGTATATATATATATATATATATACATACACAGGGTGTCCGAAAAATTTTGAAAAAGCCAAAGTGTGCAGGTAGAACAGGTAAAATCAAGTAGAAAAGTCTTTTACCACTTTGTTGTTTTTGCAATAATTAACGAGAAATTAATTTTAAAAAATAGGCCAATCCACACGAGTAGAAGCACGCGACGAGAAGAGACTTCCCCATTGATAGAAGTCGGTTGGCCATGCGGGAGACGCGAGCAAGATGATAGAAGCCTGTCACGCGGTGAAGCGACGGGAGGAGCGCTCTACAAAGGACAAACGCGGATCCTCGCGTCAAACCCTATCCGGATAAAGATCCGCGTTCGCTGCAGCGATTGTCCTTTGTAGATCGCGCCTCCCATCGCTTCGCCGCACGGCCGACCACCTTCTATCATCTTGCAATGGTGAGGTCTCTTCTCGTCGCACGCTTTTACTTGCGCGGATTGACCTATCTTTTTAAATTAATTTCTCGTTAATTATTGCGAAAACAACAAAGTAGTAAAGGACTTTTCTACTTGATTTTACCTGTCCTATCTGCACACTTTGGCTTTTCCAAAATTTTTCAGACACCCTGTATATATATATATATATATATATATATATATATATATATAAAACTTTTTAATACAATAGAAATATTATGACCTAGACACGTCAAGTTTTTATGCTTTATTCTGATTTTAGTCCATTTTATAAGATCCGTCTAAAATCACAAAAAATGTCGCAAAAAAATAAAATAAAATTTTTTAAAAGAAATATCAAGAGACACGGTAGTGTCTTGTGCTAAGTCCGCGTAAGCAACAAGACGCTCCCGTGTCTCTTTACGCGAATCGGACAGTTGAGAGCACTCAATATTTCTAGTTTTCATATATCCGCTTAACGGATTGAGTTCTAAGTAATCTCAATCGATAGAGCGGGGTCGAATTATATAATAAAAGTGTTTTTATTTTTGGGCTATATGCTCTATAAATCGAGTTATTACGACGCAAAGTCAAAATGTGAAAAATATTAATTAAGAAACGTCGTCGTCGTCGACCGCTCAGATTTTACTGTTGTGGCATTCGACATCAGATCGCGCAGTGACGCTCTGGAAATGTTGGCAAGAGGGGCTGCGGTGAAGGGCGAAAAAATGTGCTAAAGTGTCGGCAAGGGGGACCGCGGTCAGGGACGAAGAAATGTGCTAAAGTGCTGGCAAGGGGAGCAGCGGTGAGGGGTGAAGAAATGTGTTATACAGGACGTCGTTTTTAGGACACGTTTACTATAACGTAGTATGATCGATAATCGACAGTAAGTGATATCGATAATCGATCGACAGTAAGTGACGTTGATAAACGTAAGCTAGGTTATGGTAAGCGGCGACGAGACATTATTATTGTATTTGCACATGCAATAACACAAATTTTCTTTCGCTCTCGTTATCACGCATTCACTCTTTCTCTTTCACTCATTACTTATTCTCTAATCTTTCATTTATCAGACCGATTAGTTAAAAAATTTCGAGTAAAGTATATATAATATACACATGTATTTTTTCTACTTATACTTTATTCTATTTCTTATACTTATACTTTTTTCTATTTTATACACTATAAAAGTACAAATATAAATGTTTGCAATAAAAATATACGTGTTCTCAATAAAAATATGTTAAAAAAAATAAATAAAGTTATTCAAGCGTATTTTCGTTAGACCTTGTAAATCACGTCCAGCTAAAGTACAGTTTTACTTCTTAAAAGGATCTCGTTACACCGTGCACAAATATATGATAATGATTATAATAAAATATAATAAATAGTATAAATAAGTATGAATAAATAGTGTATTCAATAGAAAAAAGTATAAGTATAAAAAATAGAATAAAGTATAAGTAGAAAAATTATATGTGTATATTATAAATACTTATATATTATAAAAAATTTAAAAGACTTAGCTCTGCTACAAAATGTTATTTTAAAAATTAGCAGCGCTAAGTCTTTTAATTAAATTTTTTATTTTTATATTAATTTTCAATTTTTATATACATTTTTATATTTTTTCATTAATTTTTAATTTTTATTTTTTTGTAAATAATTTTTAATTTTATATTTTTACATTATTTGTTTTTTGTTTTTTTTTTTTTTTTAATTTTTATTTCTCGATATCAGTATTTTAGTAGGATATACTAAAAAAAATTAAAACTATTTTTTTATTATTTTGTAACTTTTTTTTAAATTTTTTTAAATTTTTATTTTTACTTAGCACAATTTTGTTGATATCATTATTTTTGTAGAACGTATAATTAAATAACTTATAGTTTTTTTATGGTTTAAAATAAACCATTTTGTTTGGATTAAAATAACTTATGTGTGTAGATTAATATCACACTCTTTTGGAAATAGGTTTTTTAATAGTTAATAATTATAGTAGTTTTTTAGAGTTAATAATACTATACTATTTTGCAAAGATACTTTTTGACGCGGACTTAGCACCTTTTTTTTACCTTTTTTTAAAAAGGTAATTTTTTTAGAGATATGTAATACTTTAAAAAATATTTTTTAAGATTTAAATTTTTGTCTCAGTAATACTTGACTAATTAAATTGATTTATTTTATACATTTTTGAGCTATTAAGTTTTTATTTAAGAATATTTTAAATTATTTTTTATATATTATTATTTATATACTATTATTTACTTTATTACACTTGGCATATAATTTTCTTTTTTTTTTATTTTTAACAATCTTACTGTTTTTTGTTTTTTTCTATTTAACTTATTTAAAAAACATAATAATATTAATATAAGAATATATAATGATGTGAAATATATAATGATATATAATATGTAATATAGTAATATATAATATAATATTATATATGCAATTATATTAAAGTTATTCGTTTATATTTTTATACTATTATAATTATTTATTATATATGCATAAAAAACCTGAAATTGTCAAAACATAAAGAATTTGAAGTTGTTAAACTTTTTGCATATACCTATACGTGCACATAATGCGTACATGCGACTGAAAAATCTAAAATTGTCAAATAATCTTTTACATATATGCCTTCATAGAAAAATCACATTATACAAATTATTTTGTATTTATGCGTGCGTACATGTGTCTAAATTTGAAATGTCAAACTTTTCACTCGAGAGCTCAAGATCTCGAGATTGACTGCACCAATTTCATTTGGACTGATCACAACCAAAAATTTGTATCAATATGATATAATAAAAGTACCAATAGATTTTCTATTACAATTTTTATTTTTAAACTATCGAAATCTGCAAAATTTGTCAAAGCAGTGTCAAAAATAAAACTTCTGATAAAGCACTTCGATGATGTGTCGTAATCACATGATCAGCATCCAGCACATTCCGACAATTCTTTTTTGTACTTAGCGTTGCGACACCACCGCGTTGACCGCATTCATTGCAAAAGACAGGATAAGAGAAAAAATAAATAAATTAAACCGGAAAATCTAAAATATTGTAATTTATCCTACACTTTCCCTTTGAGCTCATCTTTCAGGTTAGGCTTCTATAAAATAACTTTCTTAAATGTCTTAATCACTTAATAAATCGATACTAATAAATCGATATGGATAAAAAAAATTGCTATTGTAGTGAAATAGTTGCACTCGAAAGGCTAAACAGTAGTTCGAAAACGGACAAATTTTATTATACCACAGTCGAAATACAGTTCAAATTATTTTCTTAACTGTCGAAGAATAGACTATAAATTACTTCAATTATAATTTTACTTATAAGTACTATAAATCTGAAATAATCAATAGTATTAGAAGAGCACTTTGTTGCTTCGAGTATCAATGACGCAATAAACAGGACAGACAAAGATTTGTTCACCAGAAAATAGATATAGGATATAGTATTCGATAATGGCGAAAACATCAACATGATTTCCTCAATATCACATATATCCCCGGCTTATATCACGTAGGAAATAATCTCGAACACGCCAGTGCAAATCACAGGCACGCGCGCAAATCGTGCGAGGAGCTAGGCAAAAGTAATCGATCGTATATGTACTGCGCAATATGACTCCTGTTGCCTTGATACAACGACATATTACATGGCTCGCTTCTGTCTTTGAAATCGAGAAAATTACTTTTCCACGATCGATGAGAACTTTGACAGCGCATTTTACGATGCAAACGCTGAAATAAAATTATTCGTAATTTGGCGAATTATAGGTGTTCGTTAAGTTGCCTTCTGCAATATGCATATTCTAAACATTAAGCACATATCACGTATATGCAGCGTGTACATACCATTAACTTCATAACGCATTGTTATCGGACACTTCAATAAAGTATTTCTTCTATTCGTAAAAATATATTCTACCTTTTTGAATTTTTTTTAATTGTTAAAGATTAAAACCAGCATTCGATTATTCGCAACCAAAAATGTTATTTTTTAGTAAAATAATACAAAAGTTAATTTACGATACTCGCATGTAATAAAGAAGGCAGAATATTTCCTCACAAAAATATTAATATATTTTTCTCCCAAAAAAAAATATTAATTAATTTTTTAAAGGAAATATATTAAATCATTAGTGAGCATTTTCCTCCATTGGGTAAGTGTAGGTAGAAGAATAGACGGATTAAGTAAGCAAAAAATTATCTTCCCGTCATTACGATAAGATTAACCCTCGGCTGGTAAACATGGGTCGTTCGTGCCTTGTCGAAACTTTCTTCCTTTGCTAGCTCGGGAGGGGGGGTAAGGGGCGGGGCAAAACTATGTTGAAAAAAATTGTATACTACTAGCTCCCCAAATGCCGATATTTTATTGTGCGAACAGCTTCTGTATGAACCAATCAAAATTTGGAAAAGGCACGAACGACCCATGTTTACCAGTTAAAGGTGCCAAAAGTACAAGGTGAGTAAAGTACATTGGGCCCCAGAAATTGGAAAAAAGAAAGCGTTGCGCCTTTTGTGACGTCAAGAAAGACAAAAAAACTAATATGTGTTGCGTTAAGTGCCATAAGTATGCGAAGAGCACAGGTACTCTACATGCCGTGATTGTTTATAATTTGGCCTTATAATTTTTGTATTTTCTTATTTTTGTATTTTTTCTTGTTTTTGGTAAAAATAGACAATGTCTATGATAATTTGTGTGAATAAAATTGAGTAAAAAATGAAATTATGTCTATTTTATTGTAAATAATATCTTTTTACGTACTTCGAAAAAACGCGATTTTCATGTTGAAAACTTAAGCATTTATTTAATTGGTACATATTTGCAATATTTTTTTCTTGAAAGTACTATTCTTAAGCTTTAATTTCCTTTTTGAAATTTTTAAAAATATTAATTTGATCAAAAGTTATGATTTTTTAAATAAAACAGTACATTTTCCACATTTTTATTTGTTCAAACAAATATATTGTTTAAACAAATTTATAAATCATCAATATAACGATTGATCCTTATACTAGGATAGTTAAAGAAGCACCATGAATTTTTTCAGATTTTTTTTAGCACTTTAAAGTACTTTTTAAAGCGTCGGACGCGAACGACCCATGTTTACCATATAAAGGTGCCAAAAAATAGCTTACCAGCCAAGGGTTAATAATAATGCAGTTATGCAATTTTTCTCTTAGCAACTACTTGCTCTCGTGACACTTGAGAGCTGACTGGATGACTGGGATAAAGTTCGAAATTCAATTGTATGTACGTCATGTTACTGGTTACGTAATCCAAGATCGCAATGATACTTCGAGTTGCAAAAAATCATACGCACCGTGCTGCGAAAGCAGAATTTTACCCGTTCGGACAAACAAATTGTAAAAACACAGTGAATGATCGATTTCATTAATATTGCGATTTAACCAAAGTTTTGCCGAGATATAAATATTAATAATTAATATAAACCACAATGTAAAGCACTTGGTGTTTTGTGTCTATACCGAGTGAAATTTCCACGAAAAAACTTTTCGTGTAGAATTTCTAATATTCGTTTGCATTAACAATATGTAATATAATGTAGTATAACGTGCAAAATGCGTCGTACTTAAAACAAGTCTTATACATTTAAAATTTAATATAATACGAGATATAATACGACAAATTTTATTTATTTCAGAAGAACCAATTAAATTAGCACTAATTTAGTGTCAATAAAAGAAGTAAAATAATTAATTGCCCTTTTTTTGTAATTCAGAATCGAATGTACACACAGTACTGAAAATTTTTTACCCAAAACGACCATCGTCTCTATAAGTATTGACATTTTCCACAGAAACTCCATCTATGATAAGAACGAAACGAGCTTCAAAGACTCAACTGAAATGTGGGCAGGGGAGTTCAATATAAATGCGAATAATGATGTTGGTATAAATATTGTTTACAGGTAATCGATCGATAACCCAGTTTCGATCAGATTCTCCAATATCGAGAACAAGTAGCATTTGCGCAGGGCGAAGCTCGGGTCACCGACATGAGAGAGCGGTCACCGACAAAGATTAATTAAAATATGTTTGTAATACGATTTCACCTTTCAAAGAAGAATTACATCACAATAGATCTCGCCAGCAGGGGACATTTCTTCCCCGATATCGATCGAGGGTAAAATAGAACACGTATATATTTTTACAAATTATTTGTATCTGTTAAGTGCGAGCTCCAAATGTTGAACGCGCGTGCAATTAACGGATGCGATTGAGGAAGAAAAAAAGTGGAAAGGTGTGCGGAAAATAGAGTTGGAGAAAAACCTACGGGGATTCAGAATGTTCCAGAAGCACGGACTGGTCGATGCGGCGCCGGCGCTGGGTCGCTTGCAAACCTGGTTGCCCTCGTCAACGTTCTTAGCGGTTGCGAGGCACGTCGTTGCGTCCAAGTCCGCCATCCTTACGCACACTTTAAAACCGAGGTCCTTGCGCGACGCGCACTTCCTTCACTTCGCTGAGCTGTATTCACAACCACCGATGCGGAGTATTCACTCCTGGCGTGTCAGCGCGCCTGGCGAACGTTCGTCGAAGCAATGGCGTATCTTGTCGCACGCGCGCGCGCGCGTGAACCGAATGACGCACTTCGATGACTACAACAACGGCGACGACGCTGCGTATACGACAATGGTGACAATGCAAGGGCGTGATCGTTCCTCCGTTTATCGTTCCTAGAGACGAGAATAAGCCCGCGACGAAAAGAAATGTTCGACTGTTGAGAATTCACGCGGCTACCTGTTTCAGAATTGAAGATGAGAACTGCGGAAAACCCGTAGCACAGCGAGATGAGGACTGAGGCCGGTTATCGATCCACTGTAGGTCTTTAAAGTCCTCTCCCCGCCAAATCCTCCGTCCTCCCCCTTCCACCCCCCCGCCCCACGCTCTAGACTCATCGCCATATTGCTCGGAACCTCGCACTTTAACGGCCGGTGAAATTACGTGACCAATGATCGTGATAGAAAACCGTAACGATACTTGAAAAAGATTTCATGAATATGCTGCAATTTAATAATTAGTTCAGGAAATGTAAAAAAAATGGACAAAATAAAGAGGAACATTGTATCTTAAAATTAATCTCTTTGTCCCTCTCTCTCTCTCTCTCTCCCCGTCTCTCTCCCTCCTCCTCTCTCTCTCTTTCTCTCTTCCTCCCTCCTCCCCTCTATTTGTTATATATTATACTAGAATAGGTTGGATTTTTTAATATTTCAGTTTTAAAAGGGAAATATAAATAATGTAATAAATTTGTTGCTTACATACTATGATGTTTTTAAATATAATTTTCTGATATTTTCACTAAAAAAAAAATTTCCTACTAATGAGCGGAGAAACATTTCCTCTACAAAAAATCGTATAAAGTATATATATATTTTTAATATGTATTTTCATCTAAAAAAAATGAACGTGAGTTATAATCAAGAGTAAATTAATTCCTTCATACGAAATTCTACTTTAGTAATCCTAATAGTAATCTTTTTAAATAAGAAGATATCCGCATGCTTGTTAAAAGAAAATTGTAAAAAGAAAATACTCCTCTCTCCAAATAACATAATAAATATTTAAAAGTGTATGCATCATTAAAAAATCATTAAAAACTTACTAACTGCAAAAATCGATATAAAATTAATTAGCCAAGTACTAATATGAGACACAAATTTAAATCTAAAAAAATAACATTTTTCAATATACTATATATTAATAAAATGTATGTATGTTTTATTATATATAATAAAATTCTATTTTATTTGTCTGTGACTTTGTTTCAGGTCAATTCTAAAAAATTATATAAAATGGATCTAAAATCAAAATAAAGCATAAAAACTTGACTTATTGTTAGATCTCATTTCGATATAGTGTATATACAGGGTGTCTGAGACCACCCGTACACTCTTTTTCTTTCAAAAACTAAGCGTTTTAGACGAAAATTGTATGGTTTTGAGGGGAAGAAAAGATAGTGTCATTGGTTTGACTTTAGGTGGCATTGTTAAGGTCAGGTCAAGAACACCTTCAATTTCTTAAAAATTCCCTATTTTTTATTATATATTCTTATAGCTTATCTCGAGAGCTTTCCAAAACACTACAATAAAGTATTTTTTCATAAAGTACTTTCCGAGTTATGAGGCTTGAAAAACAGTATTTTGACATGAAATACAAAATATCTTGAGAAACCTTCAGTTTTCAATAATCTTATCTTGATATTTTTGGTACAGAATGATCAAATCAATTAATTGGTGTAAAGAAAACACATGATTGATTAAAAAATATATATATTGCAATGTACATACTTGTAGTGCTTGGCAATATTTTTTTTTTCGTTAAGCACATAAAAAAGATCAATATTAGATTTGTTCATGTTGCTTGAAATTCCCAAAAATTTCTGTACTTAAAACGAAATAAATATATCGTGGAAAAAGAGAAAGTGAAGATTCTAACAATAAGTGTAAGCAGCACGAACAGACCTCATGTAACTATGTCACACTACATCATCGAGGCGATACCAAGCTTATCCGGAATTCTTACATCAAACGAGCTTTCTAGTAAAATATCTCAAAACAATCAACTTTCAAGATTTAAGGACATTTTTCTTTTCTTTTTTTTTCTATGATGTCGATATAAACTTACGATTGACTAGTTTGAAAAAAATCGCTACTGATATTAAGATCTACTTACACAAAATGTGACATTTTCTGTTCCAGTTTTAGTTTCAATTATACATTCAGCGATTTGTCCCAAAAGTAGTTTTCAAGTCTTCATATATATTTTTTTCTTTCTTTTATTTATTTTATATATAATTGAATATAATTGAATTCCAAAACTTTAAAAGAACGGAACATTTATAATTTATTACATTTTAAACTTGATTTGCAGTTTTATTTCAATAAATAATAAATAAATAATAAATAATTCGAAAAATTGAATATAAAAAATTAATATAAATATATTATAAATATATTACATTATATTATTGTAAGCGATTTTTCTTGGCCAATCACGCGAGCCCGGTAAGACGGTCTCTCGTTATGGTTCGTGCGCTCAGCTATCTCCTCGAGCCGTTTCCCATTGGAGGGGATAAGCGATCTTTTCTTGACCAATCACGCGAGCCCGGTAAGACGGTCTCTCGTTATGGTTCGTGCGTTCAGCTATCTCCTCGAGGGCCAATGAGCGGGAGTCGTCGGACGTATCTGAGCAATAGTACATAGGGCTTGTAGTACCGAGTTATTAATATTGTAATTGATTGTATGTGTTTTTGCAAGGCGGCGTTAACGCGACGACCTTGCACACATTAAATATTGTTCCTGACAATTCTCTGTTTAATTGCCTTCAACGGTGCCCTCCTTTAATAGCAGAATCCACTGCTATTTTTACATTATATTATATTATATTATATATTATGTTATATATTATATATTATTATTATATATTATGTATATTATAAATATATTATAAGTATTTAAAAAAATATGAAATAAAATATATAAAGTATGAATATATATAAATATAGATATTTTTAAATTTTTTTTTTTTTTTTAATTTTTAAATATAGATATTTTTAAATATTTTTATTTTTATATTTTAAAAATTATATTTTAAAAACTAAGAGAAAATAAGATGAGAAGACAGACTGATCTTTTCAAGCAAATCTTGCTACATCAATCTAGCTCATCGTTAAAATTATGTCATCATTGAAATCATCGAGTAAAAATAAGAAATTGCTCATCACTTAAAAAGAAAAGAGTTTACTTAGTATAAAAATTATGATGATACGATATACCTTTTATTTAAAAGAATTTTATGAAAAGACGCTATCTCTTTAAAAAATAAATGAAGAATGATATAATGCAGAATAAATTGATTTTTCAATCATTGAGTAGATAATTGCCGAGCTATTAGTGTGCGATACTACATAATGTCATGATTCATCCATGTTTCAGCATGTTTTAATTATTCGTGAATTCCTACAATATCAAACATCGATAAAACAGGAATTTATAAAACATTTTTAACTTTGTATAATAAATATAAATGATTAAATATAAAAATTGTAATACTCTATAATAATATTTTTTAAAGTGAGAATAATTTATTACAATTTTACCTATCTTTAATTAAACGTTAAAAAAGATTACTTTTGAGCATTAATTGATATGATTTATTGGTATAACAAGAGAGAGAAAGCGAGAGAGAGAGAGAGAGAGAGTAATAAAAAATAAATAAATTGACTATAGATATTAAAATCTTACAATAATTTATATTTAAAAAAAGCAGAAAGAGATTTGTGTCCACACACAAAGTATCAATGAAGTTGACCCTAAATAGTCAATAGTTCCAATAAGTTGGAAACAAGTTGAACTTTAATTATTTCAAATCAATCAAGTTTACACTTACCAAGAAAATGTATTTAAATTAGGAAATTAAATAAGGTATTTAAATAAGGAAGGTTAAATAAGGTGTATTTAAATAAGGAAATAAAAAGGAAGGATAGAGGGAGCGAGGGAGGGAGATTGACATGGCCTATTCCATATTTTTTTAGCATGGAGCGAGCCAGCAATATCCAATTGCTCTGTCTTCTTACTTTGAATTTTCTGCTAAATTTGAACAACTAAATTAAAAATAGAGCAATATATGAATATTGAGAATTTATACATACAATATTTAACGAACTTTTAAAATCTATTTTATCAAAAATAAAACCGATGAAAAAAAATTGTACTTGATTAAATATAATTGAAATTTTATTTTATTACTTGATTATTATTGCATAAAATAATATCCATCTCATTGCAACTTATTGCGAAATATGTTTTATAATTTATATTCGTGTGCTTACAAGAATTCCTTGATTTTACACATATTTTATTTAAATGTTTTATCAAAGTTCCAAGTAACATTACAGCATTGGCAATTACAGCAACATAAATTTAGTTATTAGAGTTTGTTAATTTTCTTTTATAGCTATACCTACATACGTGGAAAAAATTAATTGAGATTTATTAACTCCAAAAATGTAAATCGAATTTCCATTTCATAAGTTGGTGAATCACTGCGGTTAATAGTCTGACAAAACCAAGTCGGCTCGCAGCTTACCAATCACATTGTCAGTTTGATGTCAACTAATGCTTTTCATTTGAAAAAAAATTAATGTTTACTTATTTAAACATAACGTTTACTTATTTTAAACATAAAAAAAAATAAGTAACTTTTATGTAAGTACTTTTTATTGCATAAGATTTTCATCTTTTTACTTTTAAGAAATTTAATAAGAAATTGAAATATGCATGAGCCTAAATCATAAGTATAAAAAAAATCATTACATAAATATTATATTAAAGAGAAATTTTTTTTAATAAAACAAGAATCTGAGAATAATCTAAACAAAATCAATTTAAAAATTTAGGACATTTAAAATATTTATCCTCCTCTGTCCATCATCTTTCGTAAGAACATCCGGTGACATGCATCCATGTTATCCGGAAGTTCTCCTGGCAAGATACTCTCGGTGGTTTGTCTTCTGAGAGGTGGCGATCGAATAAAACCGACGATGTTTTGGTCGGATTTGAACTCGGATCTTTGGCTCATTAAGACAATGTACATCTCTCTGATTGTGAGACACGATCGCCACAAGCAAACAAAATATTTATACACATACATTATTGTATATAGTATTATTATGTATAGTATTTTGAATTTAAAATATAGTAATTTAATTTTAAAATAAAAATTTTTGAAGGGACAACTTCGATGAAAATTCTTTGTAAATTTCATAAAAATTTCCCAATACATTCAAATCTTCTAAGTTTTTTCAAATAGATAACAACTTAATCAGTTAAATGTAACGTGGTCAAATGTAACGTAGTGCGGAGTCAGCTTAACAGGTGAGCATATGCACGCAGTGCTGCAGAATGCAGAGAAAGAGCTGCATCAATCGATATGTTAGACACATCATCTTTCTTTTATTTCAGATATTCCAATATTATTTATTTAAAATAATACATGCAAAAACCTCTCCAGTTATTTAAAGAAAATTACTAGTTGTTTTATTCTTAACTAAAAGAAATTAATATAATAAAAATAAATAGCAGGAAAGTTCAAACGATTAAACAATCATAGATAAATTAAGAAAGGAAAGTCAAAACAGGGTGTTTGCAACTTAATAATTATTTAATCAAAGATTGAAAAAAATAAACGTTTCAGTCTGACATTAGACTATCTTCAGTGTAAAACTATAATTACAAAAAGTATGAATTTTAAGGAAAGAAATCTTAAGACGTACCTTTGTCGAGTCAAAACATCAATTTTTTTATTGGCGTATTGTACATAGTTTCAAAAATCAGTGGTTCAAAGCAAATTAAAATTAATGAAGACATAGATGAAAATATGAACAACGACTCACACACTAGGCTCGAGACAAAAGACACCCGGCTGCCTATTGTGTCATGTTTGCGATCGACCGAAAATATATAATAATATAAAGGATTCATGTCTAAGTTACACTTATTTAAGTCCTCTCTTTACCTCAAGTAGGCCAAAGTAAAGTAACAAAGTGAAGTGAAGTCTGTGGTAATTCACAGAACGGTAGTTCAGTAGTAATTTTAAATGAGTTTTCCTCAAACTACACTTTTCCGTCAGTGTCTGCACGATAATTCAGCGAGATTTTAATATTTTTATAAATTTTTCGAAATTTGGACGAAATTTTGGATAAAAATATTTCTTCATAACATTCTTTACAAACGGTCAGCGACTTTTTCCGATTTTTTTAAATTTTGTTTTTATAAAACAAAGTACAAGTAAAATTGACAATTTTTTAGGCAAAAGTGAAACTTTTTTTCCAAATTATTTATTTTGAATTTTTATAAATTAAAAAAATTTCTCTCGATAGTTCATAACATTTCTTTACAAAAAAATATTTTTTAGGTTTTAAACTAGCCTATAATGCAAAATTATACGGACTGGAATCACACCACTGCACGCGCATCTCGTAAAAAATTACAATTTTCTATAAAACAATTATTTTTAAAAATATAAAATCATAATTAATAAACAAATAAAACAAAAAACTTTGCATTGATGATTATGCTACTTACTGATAAAATAATTTTCAAAAATACCCCGTTTTTGCAATAAAACATTTTTATGCCCTTAAAAACGCATGTTTACAATATAACTCGCATAAAACACAAATCATGCTCCATTAGTTAATCATAGTCAAATTTGAAAACTAAGATTTGAAACTCTCACAAAAAATTTTTAATAAAATAGCATCATGTTAAAGAAGTAAAACAGTTATTATAAAGTATACAGTTTATTATACAATATTCTAATATACAGTTATTATAAATAACTGTAAATAGTCAAAACGTGTAGTGGTAAATTTACCACTAACAAGGGAAGTGTCACAACTGTCCGGAACCGATTTCATTCTCCTTTAAATATGTTGTTATATATACAAATCTAAGAGACACGTATTTTTTTATATGGGCTACTTTTGACTTTTAAGGGGTAAAACACCCCTTTGAAAAAAAACGGTTTTTATCTTTTAAGGCGAATATCTTTGAAACTATTAGAGATAGAAAAAAAATTCAAACGGGGTATTAAATGGCTTGATGAGTACTATAAAATAATGCAAAAAAATTTTT
>CABEGB010000942.1:0-73266 GCA_901521435.1 Crematogaster levior | reverse complement strand
TGTAACGAACTCAATTTGCTGAATAACGTTTGTAACCCAAACGTTTCGATCATACCAAGCGATAAAAAAAACACAAGACAATGATAATGCGTCGTTATTGCTGAGCGCACTTGAATGATCACAGCAAGTTTCAGAAATGGCACGTTAGACAAAATGATTTTGACAAAAAAAATCTCGCTCAATAAAAAACAACAACAGTATTATGGTCGCCAGTAAAAACAAGTGTCAGCATAAAGAAAATGAACGGGTCAAAAAAAACACGAAATGAAGGCATCAATATTCAATACCGGTCAAAAGACGTACCCAGTCCAGTTCGAAGGTCACGCCTGCTGAACATACGGGGCCGACGCCCGAATATATAACCCGAGCAGCGAGATTTGGTCGCGCCGGCAGTATATAACATTACAACGTACTTAAACATCGCGATGCCCATATGTAATCCTTTAACAATTAAAAGCCGACACAGCAACAGTGAATAGCGCAGTAACGCATCGACGATGCGAAGAAGCGCACCCGATCAGCCAGAAACTGGGTCAAAAGGAGTCGTTACAATGCCGTTATGTCGTTTCAAATGATGGTATAGAGCCTGTTAAATGTTCAAAATGGTTGAGTAGGTTCGTTCAACAAACAGTAGCCTGTGATTCACGCGTGTTGCCGAAATCTTCGATGTGATCGGTCTCACGATAGTTTTCTCTGGTAAATGATGTTCCACATCATGATTTCTCGACATTGTCCCGTCGAAATGGTGTTGAGATGCGTCATAGCATGCCGTCATCATCAAAAGCTTAGAGTTTATTCACTTTATGTTGCACTGCGTTCTTAGTTCGGTGATTACCTTTCTTTCTGTTTCAGTTCAGCGATAGCGTCGCATCGCACCATTGCTAAATTTGCATGAACACTATTTTTTGCTTCGGTGGCTTCAGTCTGCATGTGAAAATATAGTTCTGACAAACAGTTTATGCATTCGTAGCCTCGGTCGATTTATCAGGTCAATTACCGTTTAATTAGTGCATGGTCGTTATTGATGTGTTTCGACCAGTCGGATCAAATTGAGGTTTCTCTGCTTTTTGCTTCATTTTGCGAGTGTGAAAAGATCATTGATAACATGTTTGCACAAAGTGTGATATTGAAGCTTAAAGTAGGGTGTGTATGCACAGTTCATGCTCTTTGGAAAAAATGATAGATTACGATCGCCATACAGTCTTTGCGACAGAGATTTATCGTACCTTCATTTGTTATGGAACCAATCAATACGTCCTTTGTTACCATTATTAAGTTCAGAAAAGCTAGAACCGTCATTTCGGGTATTTACGGTGAATTTTACCACGGTAACATTACCATGAATACAGAGTACTGGGAAAGGGTTAAAAACGATATCACATATCAATAAAGGTGTGAGCATTACTGATTTAGAGAAAGCACCGATTCTTCTGGGGTAAAACAAGATCGTTCGGAATCATCTGACTCTTAACATGTTGTTATATTAAATTAAGAGAATACCTATTTTTTACATGGGTTAATTTCGATTTTGGCATGAGTTAAAAACGATTCCTCTGTAAAACGGTTTTTTATCTTTTCAAGGCGACGTCTAACTATTAGAGATAGAAAAAATAAAACCGGGTATTAAATGAAAGCTTCGATGAGTACTGGCCGTACTGCGTGTCTCCTTTCTTTTTTTTTCAAAAAATCCACTTCGTTTTCTCCTTACATTTTCACACCAGCTGCCGTTTTTTTATCCAATTATCCATGTATATTGTTATGTTGCGTATCATGAGAAATCATTACAAACCCTCCGTATACGTTATTGAAACTCGTATCGTATTCCACATGTGCGTAATCAATTATCGAAATAGAATAATATTTAAAAATGTTAATGAAAATAAATAAGCTTTATTTGTATGATAAAAAAAAATTGAATTTTGAAAAAGAGGAAATTGAAATTTTTTGTATTTTAAAAATTTTTTTTTGAACTGTCTTATAAAGTATCCTAAAATCATTCAACTTTTATTGTTATGATATTTTTCTCTAACAATACAGATTATGCAAAAATATTAAGAATTAGGGTGTTTTTATTGTTTTTCTTAAAATTATTAATTGTGGTTTATGTCTTCAGCACCTTTTTAAGTTATGGATATTTAGGAAATGGGTTATGCTTGAGCTACTGTCGGTTTTTTTTTTTTAGAGACGTACGGAACGCAAACATCCATCACCTACATTATTACTGTTCCCCATACCATGTTACTACCATGATAATACCGAGGAAGCAGGAAAACACAAACCATTAGATGTTTGATTTAGAATTTGGGAAAAATTTTAAGTAAAAGATTTTCAGATACCGTTTTACTCATTGAAAGTAATAAATTTACATGAACGCAATAATATAATAAAAAACTGCAATCTTTTGATACATAATCAATTGTCATCCCCAATGATATTACAAATTATTTAAATATTCGTGGTTTAAAGTGGATATACGAACGAAAGACCAGAAGAATTTGAAAATCCAGTAGAATTCAGTTTTGACGAAACTTCAACAATATGTGATATCGAAGGTTGCAATAATTTAGCTGTAGTAAGATGTTCTTGGTGCAAACAGTCATTATGTTTAAAACATTTTTCGTCGATTATCATTATTGTAATGTATATAATGAGTAAATAATAAAAAAATAATATAAATTTATTATCTAGTAAAAAATATAAATGTATTATAATATATGTAAACATTTATTAATTATTTTATTATTAATTACGTGTAGATATTATTGCGCAAAATTAATGTATAAACTAATAAATAAACAAGATGTTAGAGCATTGAATAAAAATAATAAAATAATAAGTTGTAAGAGAAAAATAATCTTAAGATATTATAAGGAAATAATGTAGGTACAGAGATGAATGTTGCGTTCCCGTGGTCTCCAAACGCGCACGAGGAGGGCCACCGTAGGGTTTTAGCCGGTAAGAGTCCGGCATAACCCGTTTCCTCCCCGGGGAACGGGTATCCATGAGGATTTCCCTACGTTAAAAAAAAAAAAAAAAAAAAAAAGGTACAGAGATAAATACAATTTAATAATTTTAAGAAGGTACAATAAAAACTCTACCCTAATTCTTAATATTTTTATAATCTGTATTGTTAGAAAAAATATCATGTAATAAAAGTTGAATGATTTTAGGAGTACTTTATAAGACAGTGCAAAAAAAAATTTTTTAATTTTTAAAATATTCCAACCAAAATTTCCATTCCTCTTTTTCAAAAATTTCAAATTTTTTTTTATCGCCACAAATAAAAGCTTATTTTGTACAAATTTAACATTTTTTTAAATATTGTATTTCGACGATAATTATTACACTTACGCACATAGTAGATAATGATACGAGCACGAATAACGTATATACGGAGGGGTTTGTAATGATTTCTAAAAATGATATTACGCAACATAACTTTAATATACATGGATGAATCTGTTAAAAAATAACCTTTAATTTGATGAAAACAAAATTAAAAATTTTGAAAAACAGTTAAAGGGTTTTTGAAAAAAAAAAAAAAAAAATTTTTTTACAGTATTTTGTAGTACCATCAAGCCATTTAATACCCCGTTTGAATTTTTTTTCATCTCTAATAGTTTCAAAGATATCTGCCTTGAAAGATAAAACCGTTTTTTCAAAGGGATGTTTTACCCCTTTAAAAGTCAAAAAAAGTGGCCCATATAAAAAAATACGTGTCTCTTAGATTTGTATATATAACAAATATATTTAAAGGAGAATCAAATCGGTATCCACTCTGTCATGTGGGGAACTATTTATGGCTTGATCGACAGAGCAAACCTCTACTATCACATCCGAATTTTTTTCCAAAAAAACATAGACTGGTATACACACCCTTACTAACAATGGATATCCTTACACTTTACTTTTTAAACATGTTAATGTGAGATCAACACCTTTCTCGTAAAATTAAACAAAAAAAACAGAAAACTCTAATTTGCAGTCCGACAGTTAATAGAAAAAGCCTCTTAATACTACCTTTTATCAATAACATTATTACACTAATTAAAACGTGCCAGACGTGTGTCGAGAAATTACATTAGGGTACAGATGCATAAACCGTTTGTCCAAATTTATATTTCCACATACAGACAAATATACCAACGGCGAAAAAATGGAGGGGTGTACAGGATTTGTTGTATGGATTAAGATGCGACATATGTTGGGCAAAACAAAAGAGAAAAATTAATTACCAGACTAAAAGAACACAAGTACAACATAAAATTAGATCCTAAACATCTGGTGGTGACGCAACATATGACGCATCCAACCACCATTTCGATTTGGATAATGTCGAAATTTATGAAATGGAAACATCATTACCAGAAGAGGCTTATCAGTGAGATGATCCACATCAAGTTTCAACAACACAGCGTGAATTCACACAAAGACACTTGGATTTGTTAGACAAGACCTATAATAGCATTTGATTATTTAGCAAGTTATTCTCTGCTACCAATTTGAAGCGACGCTAACGGCAACGTACATAACTTGTCCTTTGTTAGTTTCATTAACGATCAGATTTGCGCTTCTTGTCACATGTGTCGGTCAGCTGCTCAAGCAATTGCGCTGGTATTATACTGTTACTTGTGTCAACTTTGATGACTGCGCTTTTTCTGTGCTGCATATAAATACTTTGATGTTTAAGTATTACTGTATGTTACTCTGGGTTGATATACCGTTGTAACATTAAATCTCATATTCAATTGCCATATATTCAGATTGCGTCCGAACATACATACGTAGTATTATGATAACATCCGTTTTGACCCTTCAAGACTTGGACTAAGATTACATCTTTTATTGTTGACCAGTGTATTCTCGCCACTCTAACGAGATGAATAATTGTCACCTCTATTTCATGTTTTTTATATTTGTTCTATTTTCTTTTATAATTTTATTTTTTATTTTTTACTGCTTGACCATAATACTTATTTTATTGTTTTTGTGACGGAGATTTTGTAAAAATTTGTATCGGAACGTACAGTACATGCGTGCGAACTTTCTCTAGAGCTTTTTACTTGTATGATCGACAAACGTTTTCAATTCTCAATATGTAAACGACGCGTACATCCCATTGTCTTATTGTTTTTATCGCTGAGAAGACCCCGTGAGGTCGAAACGTTTGATTTTTCGTATTTGTTAATATTGTAAATTGAGTTCGTTACAATGAGAGATTAAATATACTTTATTTCCACTGTGTCAATTTTTTTGTGTTGCTCGTTTTTTTGTATACATTGGCCTACGAGTTCGTATGATTTTTTTATTTATAACGAGCGGTATATATACTTATCATTGTTATAAGAAAAATACATGTGCTATCAAAATTTGTTATTCCATTTTTTTTTTTATTTTGACCGGCTAAATCGATTTTGGACACACTGTAAGAGGCGGTGCGGACGAGTGTCTGGAGTCGATGCGAGAGAGTGTCGTCGACGACACAACGTTGGAACGGTGAATCTTCAGTGGCTCGGAATAGCGCGATTGGAGGGTGCGAGAGTCGAGTTACGGCGACGTTTTGAGCGTGGGTGCTGGGTTGATGGAGAACACTCGTGGGTGGAGATTGATACAGCGTTCGAAAAAAACGAGTATCGACCGGTGCGGTGATAAACCGGCGGCAACATTCGACGATTTCTCGACGACGCGAGAGAAGCACGGTGCTCGAGAAGGTGCGTGACAATCTCGAAAGACACGTGTGTTTAAAGGTCAATACTATATTCAACGGAGAATTCGTCGCGAACGACGAGATCTCCTTGAAGAGTATTGTTACGAGGAATCGACAGCTTTTCCGTACCTCCAATTTGCGAGAATGGTGCGACAGACACGTGGTCGATGTGACTCTGACGGGTCTGGAGGAATTTCAGGAGCGCGACAGTGGCTGGGCGTTGTCGCGCATATTGAATATAGTAGTGAACATTAACAAGTGTAATCCCATGCGAGTGGGATGTTGGATTGATATGCCGCGATTCGTAAAGAAGAAGAGCAGTGGTCAACGTTCGAACGACGGATAACGCGTGTTTTGCGTTAGCAGTGATTGCAGCGTTGTATCCCGTCGACAAACATGCCGATAGACTCAATCAGTACCCCGATTACCGGACTGTGTTGAAGCTAGATGGCATCGATTTTCCCACAAATCTGAAACAAATCGGAAGATTCGAACGACTCAACGATATATCGATCAACGTGTTCACGCAGAAGGAGCGGAGCGGTAACGCGATCTTTTCTCTGCGACTCGAGGACGCGATCGTTCCTCTGCGACTCACCGATGACAAGAGAGATATTCACGTTAATTTGTTCTACGTGCCGAACGCGCAACACTGTTCGAGCAAAGGTCATTTCGCGTGGATAAAAGACCTGTCGCGATTGGTTGGGAGTCAACTAAGCAAGCACAAACAGAAAAAGTTCATCTGCAATCGGTAGGAAACAAATATTTTTTATGTACTTACGATTGAAATTTGTTATATTTTTTAAAAAATAATTTTAGATGTCTGTATTATTTCCACTCGAGAGAAAAGCTCGCCGCTCATGTTTCGAACTGCGGGAGGATGAACGAGTGCTCTATCGTTTTTCCGAACGAGGATGACAAGTGGTTGAGTTTTGCAATTACCAAAGAGAGGAGAGACTTCCCTTCGTGGTATACGCCGATCTGGAGTGCGTATTGGAGAAGGAGAGCCAGGATGTCGAGCGCGTGACGCTGAACAGATACGCTTATCAGCATCACAGAGCATTCAGCATCGGATATTGCGTGCGATGCGTGCGCAACGAGGATTATCGCGCCCAGGCGTACAGATTTCATCGCGGCGAGAACTGTATATCGTGGTTCGTCGACGAGCTCAACGCTCTTGCGCATCGCGCGAAGGAAACGTTGCACAGGATCGCAACCATGGTGGAGCTTACTCCTGAAGAGATACACGATTTTCAAAACGCGACTCGTTGTCACATCTGCGAAAAACCGTTCGAATCGGAGGAACTACGCGTGCGCGACTACTGTCACGTCACTGGATGATACAGGGGTCCGGCACTCGCGTTGCAATTTGAATTATAAAAATGCGTTCGTCATTCCCGTGTTCTTTCACAATTTATCGGGCTACGATGCGCATTTCATCATTCGAGAGGTTGCCAATAATTTTGAAGGTAAAGTCGAATTGTTACCGTTGACTAAAGAAACGTACATCTCGTCCACGAAGCATGTGAAGGAAACGACGCGCAACAGATGGAACACCTGCGTGAAGCTATGATTCGTGGATTCGTATAAGTTTCTCAGTACGAGTCTTCAAAAATTGGTATCGTATTGTAAGAAAGCGAGTTTCATTTTGTATTGCGCGCCTTGTGCTACGGCGCTGCAAGCGTGGTGTTTGCGTACACTACCTCGGCTAAGCGTTGCGATTGGTAGAGTCTCACGTGGTTACTCGCGATGTTCAGTTGTTAAGTGTTATCGTGGCAGACTAGAAGTAAGTGGTTGTAGCCGAACCCGGCAAAGCAACTGGAATAAAGGAATAACGGCTAAAGTGTCTCGTAACATTCCGGTACCCGTTCATTTACACACGATTCCTCTAGGAGTTTTCCTCAGATAGTCCCTCTTAAGAGAATCGGTTGCCCTCTTATGTACGATAGTTCAGTCTCTCCACTACGTCGTTCGTTCGTCATAACTCACAGTATCTCGACAGGGATTGATTACGGATCGCGCGATCGGAATTTTCGAAACTCAGCGACGAGGATTTCGAATTACTCACGCGCAAAGGCGTGTTTCTGTACGAATACGTCGACAGTGTTGATAAGCTGCTAGAGACCGAATTGCCTCCGCGCGAGGCATTCCGCAGTTCGTTGACCGGTGAATGCGTTAGCGATGACGACTACGAGCACGCGTTGAACGTGTGGCAACATTTTTGCGTGAGAGATCTCGGGGAATACAGTGATCTGTATCTGAAAACGGACGTTTTGCTATTAACTGATATGTTCGAAAATTTTCGCGAGAATAGCATAAAGAATTACGGTCTCGATCCCACTCACTATTACACGTTACCGGAATTTCCACGTGGGACGCTATGCTGAAATACACGGGCGTTCAATTCGAACTTCTGTGTGACATCGATATAGTGTAACCTCTGGTGTTCCGACGTCTGTCTCCGTTTTATTTTTCCGGTCAGTCAATCTGCATCAACTTTACCAGGGGATGCCCGGAGATTGGTAACTAATCGATTAATGATTCTAACACTCGTAATAATAATAAAAATGGATGAATTTATTATAAAACCTCAGTAAACGTAGTGAATATAATAAAAATATAAAACTCACTGAACGCAGTGAATGTAATAAAAATATAAAACTCAGTGAACGTAGTGAATGTAATAAAAATATAAAACTCAGTGAATGTAAAATTATAAGAACTCAGTGAACGCAGTGAATATAATAAAAATATAAAACTCAGTGAACGTGGTCTCGGCACAGAGTCACTAAACGAACTGCGTGAACGCAGTAAATATAAAAATATAATAATTCAGAAACTAAACGTGTTCTTGGCACGGAGTCAGTGAATATAAAAGTATAAAACTCAGTGAACACAGTGAATATAAAAAAAGTATGGAGCTCAGAATTTAAACGTGGTCTTGGCACGGAGTCACTAAACGAACTGCGCGGAGCGTCGTCGTCAAGATCCGTTGTTTGCCTTCTTTTTTGACGATCTTCTTTGTCCCAGTGACTTCCTGGTATTTGGTTGATAAGGGCCGATGATACGTGACGCTTGATGTGTCTCCGATGTGGCGCCGATCGATGAAGCCTCTTGCGACGAATATTAATTATTAAGATTACAACGATACAAAATCTTAACACTAGATTACTATATCCTAAGTTAAACAACACGAAAATAAAATAATAAAAAAAAAATAAAAAGTACCTAAGTACAATATGTAAGTAGTAAACTTAACGTTATGAAAAATAATAATATTATTCGCAGTGATAACTATATTTTGTATTATTTAAAATTTAAAAATTAGGTTCAAACTCACATCCCTGGAATGAATGATATGGTAAAACAGAGAGGAGAAAATTGAACGACGTTACATCTCCGCCCTTAAAGACAAATGCCATAATCGAAATTAAGGCATTTGTGGAGTATTCTCCATGCGTCGTAACTGGTTAAAATTATAAATAGTGGGGATAGTGTCGCGATTTGACGGTAATTGTTCATTCGACGGTGTACGCTCTGTAGACGCTTGATTCTCTTACGTTAGCAACATTCTGTTCTGCATTAGTTCCTTGTTCAGGTCGTTGAGCTAGATGCAACAACAAATTAGTTATAGAGCTCCATATCGCTCCCAATAAGTAAACGCTACAGCCGTATGCGGAGTGCAGCGCGTAGCCATGAATTAAAGTATCAAAAACAATCTTTGTGACTCTAATAATGATGAATATTCCGAATACTCCCGCGGTAGCAGATCCAAATGTTACTAAACCGTTCCAAATGCGAGACGCAGTATTAGTATAGATCTTATTTAACGCATCTTCGTCTAACAGATTTTGTAAGGAGACAGAGTCGTCATGAATCATCTGGCCTGTGAATCTCTAAGCAACTGTATTTAAAATGGCGGATTTTTGGCTGGCAACATTATATGATTCCGTAAATTTTGTAAATCTTTCTCAGAATAAATGCCACTCGTTGCGAGAGAGGTTGGAGTTAAATATTTCCAAGTTAGTTTATTTAGTGGTTTTAATTCTTGAGGTTTGACAGAGGTAACAGGGAAAGGGCTAAATTGTATCCAAGTACCTTCAATGTTATATAGAATTGGAAGGAGGGGGTTACAGTCTCGATTCGTGCTATGTTTTGTCAGTATTCGTAATTTTGGGGTCATAAAAAATGAGTTATTTCGACAAGTAACGGGTAATTCAGTGTGGCAAGTGTTTGTTTTTTTTTGTAGGCGGAAAGCTGTTTGAGAGAGTCGTTGTAGCCAGGCTCCAAAACTACCTAGAGGAATCGGGCGGCCTGTCACCGTTCCAATACGGATTCCGGAAGGGAAGATCGACGATCGATGCGGTACTGTCTCTCCGGACGATGGTGGAGCGGATACTAGAGGGAGGAACGGCGATAGCGGTGGGGCTCGACATACGAAACGCATTCAACTCCATTCCGTGGGTGGCGATAACGCGGGCACTGGCCGGGAAAAGCGTCCCGGGCTACCTCAGGGCCGTCCTCGCTGGATATTTGGATGATCGGTCGCTGTCATATATGGACAGTCAAGGTAAGATTCGCGAGCAACGTGTGACGCGCGGGGTTCCACAGGGCTCGGTCCTTGGACCGATTCCGGTACTGCGGGTGAGACTGCCGGAGGGATGTAGGGCGATCTGCTACGCGGACGATACGATCGTGGTCGCCGGCGGAGACACGTTCCGAGAGGCAACGGCCAGAACGGAGATGGCGGTTGCAATGATTGTCCGGGAGATACGCGACTTGGGCCTGGAGGTGGCTCTCCAAGATTGAGGTTATAGTCTTTGTCAAAAATACGGACCCAATCCCGGAGGGAAACGTACTTGTCGGAGGGACGCGGATAAAAGTGGGGCGAACCATACGCTACTTGGGCTTAACGATCGACAGTCGCTGGCGCTTCGGGGAGTACTTCCGGCGTTTGCTCCCAAAAGCGGAGGGAATGGCGGCTGCTCTGAGCAGAATCATGCCTAACCTGCGGGGGCCGAGTGGGTGACGAAGGCAATTATACGTGGAAGTTGTCCACTCGGTCATAATGTATGGGGCCCCAGTGTGGGCCAGCGCAGTATGCAAAGATCGGTATATACGCGAAAACATTGCGAGGGTGCAGAGGTCGCTCTCGTTGAGAGTGATCTCGGCCTATCGCACGGTATCGCACAGGGCAGCCGCCATCCTCTCCGGCATCGTGCCGATGGATATAGCGGCTAGGAGGCACGAGAGGACGTACTTCCGCCTACAACGGGCTATAGAGGAAGACGGGGAGCGAGACTCCCTCACGGAGAGGGAAAAGCGAACCATTCAAACGGCGGAGAAGGATCGTGCGATCGAGGAGTGGAGGGATAGACTAAGGGGGACTGACCAGTCGGGCGCAGGGGTGAGAGTCGCAGAGGCCCTGATTCCTCGCTTTAAGGACTGGCTGGAAAGATCCGTTGGGGGGTTGACATTCAGAACAACGCAGATAGCCACGGGGCACGGATGCTTTAATGCATTCCTGTATAAGATAGGCAGGGCCGAGTCCCCCGGGTGTTCGCATTGCGCGGGACAGGAGGACTCGGCTCAACATACGCTGGCCGAGTGCCCTGCGTGGGCTGCGCAGAGAGCCAGGCTGATCGAAACGGTGGGGCCGGACTTGGAGCTGGGCCCCCTCCTCGGGAAGGCAATGGCCACAAACGAGGGATGGGCGGCTTTCTCCGAGTTCTGTGAAACGGTCATGAGGGAGAAGGAGGCGGCGGAGAGGGAACGGCAACGTGCGCTGGCATCACTGCATCCCCCAGACCCTCCAGGATAAACGGATGGATATGTAAATATGTAAATATATGTAAAAATATATGTATATATGGGTATGCGGGCGCAGGTATTGCTAAGTTCTGTACATAATTAGGTGTATATAGCAGTGCGAATACGACTGTGCCAGGCATGCGTGTGTAAATAAATAAATAAATAAATAGACAGATAGAGTATGGTAAGAAATATCATGTCATAGGTTAGACTAACAGCAATATTATTATTACTGTTCGCGAGCGAACGAAGGGCTCCGCTAAGCCCTCATCACGCTGCATTGCATCGCCTGTGTTGCATGGCCTGTGCAACATAGGTGGTGCAATGCAGCTATAACATACATGGAGAGTAGCGGCAGTGATGTGTGTTACATCGCACACATCGCTGTCGTTGCTCTCCATTTGCGCCGCGCACGGGACTTACGTCCCGCTATCAATACATCATAGAACTTAGCCGCGCTCACGCGGAGCGCGCTCAAGTAGCGAAACGGCGGCGCTGCCGCTTTCCTAAACTCAAAAAGCCTTGTCATCGTCCCCAATTATTTATTTAGAATTATATTTACGTAGATATATTTATATAGAATTTTCCGGGCTTTTCTGGAGTGTTCTTTTTATGTCGTCATTTCCTTCAAGAGGAAGTGACGACAGGAAAGAACATTCCAGAAAAGCACAGTATAAAAACGGATGCGAAGTGGGGACGAGGGCCAGTCTGCTTAGATTCATTCGAGGTACGACCCGCACGTCTTTAGTCACAGTTTACGAAATTATTCGCACGAATATTTCGCACGCATCAAGGATAACGCCTTTATCCTTTTCTTGCATTCGCAATAGCAGAGTTGCTTGCTCTGCTGTGCAACACGCGCCTTTGTTGGAGTCGCTTGCTCCACGCGTGTCGGTTCGGTCCGCGACTCCCGCGCTCGGACTTCTCGCTCGCGTCTCGGAGCGGACTCGCGAGGTCCAGTGCCGTGTGCGGAACGTGTACGCCCTGTACATATTTAAACTGTAAATATCTCTTGTAAATATTGTAACTTTTATTTGACTGTGTAAATATACTTTATCAATTTCTGTTTTAAACTTGCGTGAGTGTTTCATTGTGTGTGTGAGTGATCGTCAGCCCTCTCCACCGCACTGATCCGCTCAGTCACGAACAATTACTATTATTAGTATTGCTGTTGTAATTATCTCCACTAGGTGTGTATATAAATAGATGACAAGGAGTGGAATCCCGTCATGAGAGGGGGGCTAACCCCATAGAGGGCGGGAGTCACTGATGTATGCACGTATGCTCCCAGGACTCCCGTTGTGCTCTTAAGTAGGCTAAAAGTCTGAGGGTTTTTTTTTTTTTTTTTTAGTGGGTAGGCAATAGGGGTAGTATCGTAACGATGTACCCCTCATCGAATCCCACACTACCCGGGTGTACGGGCACCCGGTCTTTCGGCCTTGTGCCGGGGACCATGGGTCAATGACCTCATGGTCGTCAAATCAAGCGCCGTGCACAGAAGATTTTTTCCCCTCCTTTTTTTTGTCGAAGAGGAAACCTTTTATAGGTACCCTAGGGACTCTGGGGGGTACCATAGGGTTATGTGGGACTCTCCCGGGGGACAAGTCCCCCGGGCCTACCCACTAAAACCTCTCCGGGGTGTCTTTCCTTGGCCCATAGTGAGGGAAGCAGGGTATCGCCATGAGGCATTCGTCCTGCTCCCCCTCGGGCGTGGCCGCTAACGGCCCCTGCAGGGGGAGAGGGCAAAGACCCCTACCTTTCCACTGCCTATGTAAGCTGTATACTGGGGAAGGTCCGGCACCCCGGAACCTTCCCCGCCCCCGATGTTAGTGGGGGCTGGAGTCGGCCAGGAACCCCAGCTCCTGACCGACCCCCCACTGGGAGGGAATGTGGGATTCCCCCCCCCAAAACCCTGCTAAGGAGGTGACAAGTGGGGGAGAGAACTAGTCCTCTCCCCCAAGTGGCCCTCCACCGGGCTGGAGAAAAATTCCTCAGCCTTTGGTGAGGGGAACCACTAATATCACCTTTTCTTTTTTTTCTTGACCCCCCCGGACTTGGAGGGGGGGGTCAATGATAGCGGAAAGTGGTTCTTCATCGGCGGCCAACCACTCTTCCCGGGCCGCCTCCATCGCGTCGGCCAACCTGCACGCATCCTCCTCCGTCTCGGCCGCAAGGAAACGCTCCGTGAGGCGTTCAAGACGGACCCTGAGGAGGAGACGGGTTAACTTGGGATCCTCAAAGGGATCTTCCGCCTCCACCCCAGCTTCCTCCAGCCCCACAGGAAGGTCCGGAGCCTCCCTCGTGGAGACTACGGCATCAGGGGGCCCTCCAAGCGAGGGCCCCCTTGCCGCAACCGACTCCTCCAAAATGGGAGGGGAGGAGAAAACACCTCCCCCTTTCCTCGTCCCTTCCGTCCCCAATGGGAAGGTTCGCGGCCTCACCCACAGAGGCCGCCTCCTCCTCTTCACTTAGAGAGAGACTCGCCCCCTCTCGAAGTCTGCCACCGAGCCAGCGGGAAACGCACTCCCCGCCGACTCGGTGGCATCCTCCACCTCCATAATCTGCCCTACGGGAGAATCCATCCCCGGGGGCGGATCCTCCCGCAGGAGAGAATCCATACTCTCCACCTGGGGAGGAGACACCCCGATCGACGGGGGCGTCTCCCCAGGTACCAAAGGAGAGGGTAAAACCCCCCATCCTATATTCCTCCTCCTCCTTTTCTTCCCCCCCTTCCGAGGGGGAACCACCGGGCACGTGGGCCCACCTATGCGGTGGGACGCCACGTGCCCGGCCTCCTCATAAGCAGGGCAATGTGCGGCTTTCGCCGCACATGCCCTGACTTGGTGACCCTCTGCCCCGCACCGGAGGCAACAAGCACTCCGGTCCGGGACAGAGGGGCACGACCTCCGGGTGTGCCCCCGCGCCAGGCACCGGAAGCACCTGGCGGAGGACACACCTACTGCCGAGGGGGTCTGGGTGCCCACCATCCGTGTGGGACACCCAGACCTCCCTCCCCTCCTTACTGCCGAAGTGTAGGAATACGCCTCGGCGTTGTTCCTCCGCTCCCCCAAGACATGGAGGAGCTCCTCAACCACCCTCAGGACCGCAGTTCAAAGGGCTGCATCCGCGGTAGCCAAATAGTGCGGGGCGCCCGCGTCGTGCACCCCGCACCGCCCGTCGCCGGATGACGACATAGGGGGGGCTGGGACCATACCCCCCCTACGCCGGCCTCTGGGGCTCCGAGACCCCTGAGGCGGTACGTCATTTCTCGAAATTACCATAACGTCCATAAAAATGTAATTTTTTAACGTGGTTGTCTTCCACGGGAGGTTACATCGGAGACTCCACTCCTAGGCCGGTTGGTATCACCCACCTCACGGGTCCGGCTTACCCGGGTTTTTTAACATGGTTTTCCTTCCATGTGTGCGCTCTTAGACCCCCGGAGATTTCCGGGGGAGCCCCTCCACCACTGCAAGGTAGCGCACAACGGAGGGGAGATTTTTTCCCCTCCTCCGCAAAAAAAAAAAAAGGTCAGGTCAGGTCGCGGAGAAAATCCACGTAGGTCGACGTATTGGTGGGACCCGGACATCGCCCAGTTGCGCGAGGTCTGCATTTGTGCCAGAAGAAGGTGGACCCGTCTAAAGTGCAGGCACAATCAACGCGGTGGGGACATGACCGCCGCTGTTTAACGGCTTAACGAGAGCGAGGCCGTGTACAGAGCAACTAAGCGCTCGCTGAGAGTTGCCATCCTTCGGGCCAAGGCGGAGGCCTGGAGAGAGTTGATTTCGGAAATAGATAGAGATCCTTGGGGGCTCCCTTATCGGTTGGTAATGAACCAGCTGCGACGATCTGGAGCCAGTCTTACCGAGACTGTTGATGTAGATACGCTCAACCGCCTTCTGGACTCCCTATTCCCGGCGGGAGAGATGCGTAACCTGTGCAACAATTAGACTGGTTGGAGGTGGGATGACGCGTGGAATATTACGCCCCAGGAGACGAACGAGGCGATACGCGGTTCCAAGAAGACCAATGTCGCCCCAGGAATGGACGGGATTAGAGTTGCTGTTTTGAGAAAGGTGCCACCTCCCATGGTAGCGGATCTCACTTGCTGCTTTAATGCCTGTCTCCGTGAGGGGGTCTTCCCGACCTCGTGGAAGGAGGCCCGTTTGGTCCTGATCCCAAAACCCGGATCACAAGTTCAGGACAATGTAGACGTATTACCTAAGGCACGCCCCATCTGCCTCCTAAGCGAGGCCGGGAAGGTGCTGGAGCGGATTATTGTGGAACGCATACTCCATTACATGCAGGACCACCCGGCTTCCGACCTATCGCCGCGGCAATATGGATTCCGCAGGGGCCTGTTTACTTGCGACGCTATTTTAGAGATGAAGCGTGTTATCGGCCAAGCCACGGAAGTGGGAGAATTTGCGCTGGCAATCGGGTTAGACATCAAGAACGCTTTTAACTCCATCCCTTGGATGAGTATCCGTTGGGCCCTCGCTACCAAAGGGCTTCCTGAGTACCTGAGGCGCATACTCGATGCGTATCTTAGCGAACGGACGATCGTTTACCCTACAATCGATAAAGAGTGTGCAGGAAGGAGAGAGGTCCAGGCGAGCGTTCCCCAAGGATCCGTCCTGGGCCCTCTCCTATGGAACATTACCTTTTACGAGGTACTGAGAATTGATCTGAAAGCTGGATGCTCGATCATCTGTTATGCCGATGATACCTTGGTCATCGCAACTGCGGCATCCATTCCAGAGGTTCGTAGGCGGGCTTGCGTTCAACTCGCAAGAGTTCTACGAGGAATTCGGAAACTTGGGCTTACCGTGGCCGTCGATAAGACCGAGGCGGTCCTTTTTCATCGCCCCGGAAACGCGCCAGCCCTCCCACCTAACATATGGGTGGGGGATAGGGCGATTAGAACCCAAGGATCGATGAAGTACCTAGGTGTTAGGCTTGACAGTACGTGGTCATTCCAGCCTCACTTTGAGTACATCGAAGAGAAAGCCAACAGCGCATCGAGATCTCTAGCGCGGCTCATGCCAAACCTACGAGGACCAATGGAAGAGAAGAGGAGATTATACACCCACGTGCTCCACTCCGTCATCCTATATGGGGCACCAGTGTGGGCAGAGGCATTGGAAGCGTCCCCACGCGCGCAGATGTATCTGCGCAGGGCGCAGCGTGTCGCTGCGCAAAGAGTAATTGCCGCTTACCGAACGGTGTCGCATGCGGCCGCGACACTACTCGCTCGGACTCCGCCTATACACCTCTTGGCGGCCGAGCGTGCCCGGACGTTCGTCCGCATCAGAGCGACGCGAGGGGAACCTGCACCCGAAGGTGAGAAACATGCGATCCGCAGGGAAAAAGAAGCGCGCCTGCGTGAGGAGTGGCGCAGGTGCGCCTCTGGGCCGGAGACCGAGCCCGGGTGGAGGACTCGAGAGGCGATTGTACCCGTTTTCGAGGAATAGTTAGACAGACCCCACGGCCGACTAACCTTCCGTACAACCCAGCTTATCACCGGGCACGGGGTCTTTAGTGACTTCCTCTGCAAGATCGGGAAGCTAGGGACGGACGAGTGCTTCCATTGTGGTGGGGGGCCAGACACCGCGCAGCATACGTTGCAATTCTGCGAGGCCTGGTCCGAGTACAGGGAGGCAATGACAAAAGTTATTGGCCGTGACTTATCCCTCCCAGCGGTGATCAGGAACATCACAAGATCCAAGGTTGCATGGGACGCATTTAACCTGTTTGCAGAACAAGTTATGCAGTCTAAAGGAGACGAAGAAAGACGGAGACAACGGGAAGAAGCCGCAGCCAGACGGCTGCGGTTCTGTGACTCTGCGGATGACGACGACGTGGATGACGATCCTGATTACGCCCCTTGTGGGCTTCGTCTATTTCGTCATCATCATCATCATAAACAGCGGGTGTGCCACCACCTTTTCCTTCCTTCTTCCCCTCAATGCCGTCTGAGGGGAGTGGGTGTGCTGAGGAATCAGGCCCACATTGGTAGAGTCTCACGGAAGAACCTGTTATTATTATTATTGTTATGATCACAGGCTATTGCGCCCACCTTTTCATCCCTGGGCGTGGCCTGGTATGTCGCTGGAAGATATGCTCTCAAAGCGTTCCCGGCGCATATCACAAAAGGCGTAGGAGGTAATCTTTACCACGGGGTGGAGGTTTTAGTGGGTAGTCGGCCCGGCTTGCATTCTCCTTAATTGGGGTCAGGTCGGCCGGAGTCCCACACTCCCGTTGAGACGGCCCGACGGGGTGCGTAAAAGCATTTCCTCCATCCCGCGTTAAAAAAAAAAAAAAAAAAAGTCAGGTCAGATCTGGTCCCCCTTGTGGATGCCACCTTGTCGTGGTGAGGGGGCTTAAAAAGGGACTCTGCTAATCCGTCGGGTCAATGGTGGTTGGTTCCTACCTTCACCATTGGGGAGGAGTTCCTCCTGACTAAAAGCATCCAAGGAGCCCGGCTTCCCTCTAGGGACTTGTCCCATTGTCGGTAGGGGAAGGTAACCCTGACTTCAAATCCCGGTGGTCTGGCACCGTGAGGAGTGGTTTTCTAACCACTCCGCCAGACTAGAGGAGTAAACCTCGATAAAAAATCCGGGGATCGGCCTCGTTAGCCCAGTGGGGCAGCCGGGGGAGGAGGGACACCTCGGTAAAAACCTATGGAGATGGAAAACTCCGAATCAAACCCGGGGTTTGGTCGACCTCGTCAGCACGCCGGTGCTCCGGCATAGTGACCCGTGGAAGGTTAACCACGTTAAATAATCCCGGGCTGGTCGGGCTCGAGAACAAGGAAAGGCACCCGACCTAAGAGAAGGAAAACTCTGAAAATAAATCCGCAGAAGGACATTGTGTCAACAAACCATTTTACTTTATAGATTATATCGGTCAAAGGAGTTAAACTTACTGCGACAGGGCCTTCGGAAGCCCAGTCGCCGGCGAGTGGTGGTGGTGGTGTCCTGGCCCCACCCTCGTCGTCATCAGGCGACAGGCCAACCGCTGAGTTGTCGGCGAGCTCGGCGGTGGATAGAAAAGCTATCGCTCGAAACAGAGAGCTCAATCCATTAGTCAGGCTAACGGACGTGAAAAAGAGCATGAGGAAGGCGGCGCCTGATGGCTGTGCTGAAAAGTCCATTGATTCGATGGACATAGAGATTGCCCCGGCTTCAACCGGCTCCGAATCCACCGGGAGCGCTATTACCGTGTTAATTGACGACAATGAAGGCGCCTCGGATTCGAGCGACTCGAGGATGAGTACTTTGAGCGCGAGTGCCCTTCTGGGAAAAAGGGCATCGTCATCGTCTTGCTGGTTGTTCAGCGAAACTGGGGATGAATTGGCGCTGGACGTGGGGACCGACTCCTCCAAGAGCAGGAAAAAGATTAAGAAAATGAAAGAGGTAGCGGGCTCCTCGCGTACCGAGCGACCTGCACTGGAAGAATCGGTGGCCTGGACGATCCCTAACAAGAAGGAAAGCAAGCGTGGACGTCCAGTAAGCACGGGTGACTACGTGGGAATCGCGTCAGCTAAGAAAGCAGCTAACGACCAGGAGGAGCGAGAGATCCGGCTCCATCTTGAGAAAGGAATTATTGAGGATTGGATGCAACGCTGCCAAGATAAGATGCAGTTGATGGATAAGATCCCGTGAGGGGATGGTCTCCTCTCGGATGGAGGGGCTGAGGTAATCGAAGAGGCCAGTGCGGCTCTTCTCGTCGGGACAGTGAGCAAAGAGACCGCGGCCATCAGGGAGGTTGCAACCAAGTCTAAGAACCTCACGGGGTCATTCGTTAAGCTCTTGAAGGATGCGGCCTCCACCATTTTAGTAGCCACCGACGTCCTGAGCCGGCGTTCCCTCCAAGGGGAAACGAAAAGAATGGCTATGGAGAACATGCGCCTGCAACAAGAGGTTCTGACTCTTAAGAAGGAACTCTAAGAGGTTAGGAATGAGATGCGCGAGTTTGCCACCAAAGATACTCGTTGTGGCTCCTCTCCTCCCGTGCGTGTACCTGACGTGGGGATGTGCGTACCGGCCGCCCCCCAAAGTGCGGGCGCAGGAGACGCGCGACGAAATGAGCCTCGCAAGGCCAAGACTCAGGAGAACAGGTCTCAGAACGGCGTACAGAAGACTGGTAATTCCTTCGAAGAACTCACCAGAACAATTATGATGCAGGTCGGAACGATGATATCCGCGCGTTTTGAAGCGTTGGAAAGTCGCTTGCTCTCTGAGCAGCTTCTGCGGCCCCCCCTCGCTTCTCGAAAACCTGTTAACGCTAAGCCAGATCAGGATTTTCCCACAATAGATGAGCAGCGCAACCGAAAGAAGGGAACTCCCACTATCAGGGAGAACGTTTGCTTCGACCAGCGCGTGGCGGTGGTACGTCGTGTAGACAAGCCTCCCCCGCCCTTCTCGGACAGCGTCAACGAGGATACGGGTTGGACAACGGTTACGAAGCCGAAGTCTAAAAAGAAGAGGGTGAAGGACGCAGTGGATAGAAAAAATTTAGACACAGAAAAGGGGAGTAGAGTGCAACAGGCAAAACCTGGGACACTTGAGAAAGGTAGATATCGCGAGCAACAACAACAGAGGGCAAGCACCGGAGCAAGAACGCCTTATGGAAAGGCCAGCTCTAAACCCCGCAGAAGACGAGCACCGCGTACGGCGGCGGTGGCCATTAGAGGTAAGGATCCTCAGTGTTTGTATGCTGAGATCTTGTCTGAGGTCAGGGGGAAAGTCTCCCTAACATCATTGGGGATTGAAGATCCGCAAAGCCACTAGCGGAGGTATCATTATTGAGCTCCCCGGGGCTGGTGGGTCCCAAAAAGCGGACACCCTGGCGGACAGACTTCGCGAGGTTTTCCGGGAGAGGACGGAACAGAAGGAGGTGGTGATCACTAGGCCATCGATTAAAAGAGAACTCAGAATTGTCGGTCTCGACGACTCGGTTGACACTGATGAAGTTCGGAACGTTATCGCCGAAAGGGGCAATTGCAAGGTTGAGGAGGTCCGGACTGGAAGGATCCGCTGTATGACCAATGGAATGGGCATGGTCTGGGTACAATGCCCCCTTGCGTCTGCTATTCGCGTTGGTAGCTTGAAAAGGCTTCGAATCGGCTGGTCGTCTGTTAAGGTGGAGCTCCTGCGCGCCTGCCCCACTCAATGTTTTAGGTGCTGGGGGTTCGGTCACATGAGGGCGAGCTGCTCTTCTCCTGAGGACAGGAGCGCCAGGTGTTACCGGTGCGGAGAAGCTGGACACGGAGCAGCAGTATGCGGTAACAATCCGCGCTGTCTTATCTGTGAATCCCAAGGGAAGGATGGGGGACACCGCCTCGGCTCGGAGGTATGTGGTGCCAGAAAAACCCCCTCTAAGGACAAGGGTAAAACGCTGCTCAGGCGTACCATAACTGAGGATCCGGCGCGGAGGGCCGAGGTAAGAATGGATGTTGATGGCAGGGACTAAGGTTCTACAAATCAACATTAATCATTGCAGGCAGGCGCACGATTTGCTCGTGCAGCATGTGACTGAATTGAGGATCGGGATAGCTGCTGTGTCCGAGCCCTACAGCATTCCTGACTCCCCTTTTTGGTATGCGAGTGATAATAAAAAAGCTGCCATCTACTGAAACCAAGATAACCTCCAACAGGGATGCAGCTTGTTTCGTCGTGGTGAGAACTATGTGGCGATATCTTACGGGGACGTTAAGGTCATTTCCTGTTACATTCCCCCGGAAAAGGGAGAGAACCGCATGGCTACCTTTCGAGGGGAACTGCAGGAGCTTGAGGGAGCCATTCGGGCGGCACGTGGTAAAACCATCCTGTCCGGGGATTTCAATTCCAAGTCCCCACACTGGGGTTCCAAAGTCGACAGCCGAAGGGGTGACCTCCTTTGGGAGTGGGCTAGTGAGCTGGGACTCCAGATCATGAACATTGGCGACACACCCACGTGCGTGAGGCCACAAGGTACATCGGTGATCGATCTCACCTGGGCGACTGAAGACCTACGCACACGAGTGGCGGATTGGAGGGTTGCATCGGATCTCGAGACTCTCTCCGATCATAGCGGAATTCTCTTCTCCATCCTGGAAGGGAAGAAGAAAAGAAGACAACGTCATCGTTGTCGGTCGTCCCTCTTCAAAGATCCACCCCGCTGGAATCTAAAGAAGATGGATGAGGACATTTTTAAGGCTTCTTTAATTTGGAGCGGCGCCGTGCGCCGGGATAACTGTGCCTCTGCGGAGGACTGGGCGGCCTGGATGCATCACGCAATGACGGGGGTATGCAATGCCTCTATGCCGAGGTCCCGCGGAGGGAATCAACGTCGTTCGACGTATTGGTGGGATCCGGATATCGCTGAGCTACGTGAGAGCTGTGTTCGAGCCAGATGGACGATGGACCCGAATGAAGTGCAGGCACACCAAGAGTAGAGGGGATGCGACCGCTGACGAGCGGCTTAAAGAAAGTGAGGCTGCGTATAGAGCGGCTAAGCGTTCGCTAAGGATTGGTATTCTCCGAGCCAAGGCGAAAGCCTGGAGAGAGCTGATCTCGGAGATCAATAGAGATCCTTGGGGGCTTCCTTATCGTCTTGTTATGAATCGACTGCGGCGGTCCGGGGCTAGTCTCACGGAGACAGATGCGGAAACGTTTAATCGTCTCCTGGACTCTCTTTTCCCGGCAGGAGATGCGCGCAACTTATGTAATAGATAGACCGACTGGAGTTGGGATGACGCATGGGCCATTAGTCCTCAGGAAACGCTCACGGCAATCCGTGGATCCAAGAGAGTCAATGCGGCCCCTGGTATCGATGGGCTGAAAGTTGCCGTATGGAGGAGAGTTCCGCCCCCCATGATTGTGGACCTTACTTGTGGCCTGAATGCCTGTCTTCGCGAGGGGGTCTTTCCGACCTCGTGGAAGGAGGCCCGTTTGGTGCTGATCCCTAAACCCGGATCACAGGCCCAGGTCAATGCGGGTGCATTACCGAAGGCGCGTCCTATTTGCCTCCTCAGCGAGGCTGGGAAATTACTGGAACGTGTTATCGTGGAGCGCATGCTCCAACACATGCAAGACCATCCGGCCTCTGATTTATCGCCGCGACAATTCGGTTTCCGCAGAGGTTCGTCCACCTGCGATGCCATCTTAGAGGTGCGGCGAATCATCGGCCGGGCCACGGAGGAAGGAGGATTTGCGTTGGCAATTGGGTTGGATATCCAAAATGCCTTCAATTCCACCCCTTGGATGAGCATTCGCCGGGCTCTTGCTGCTAAAGGGTTTCCCGATTATTTACTACGCATACTCGACGGATACCTTAGCGAGCGTACGATCGTATACCCAACGATCGACAGGGATCGTGCAGGGAGGAGAGAGGTCCGGGCGGGCGTCCCACAGGGATCCGTCCTTGGCCCTCTCCTCTGGAATATCACCTTCGACGAGGTGCTTAGAGTAGACCTGGTGATTGGATGCTCGGTCGTATGCTACGCCGATGATGACACTCTTGTCATCGCGACCGCAGCATCCATCCCGGAGGTCCGCAGGCGCGCTTGTGCTCAGCTCGCGAGAGTTCTGCGTTGTATCCGAGGACTCGGGCTTACGGTGGCTGTCGTCAAAACCGAGGCAGTACTTTTCCATCGCCCTGAGTGTGCACCGGCTGTCCCAACTGACGTGTGGGTGGGGGATAGGACTATTAAGACCCAGGAGTCCATGAAGTATCTGGGTGTGAGGTTGGATAGCGTGTGGTCATTCCAACCCCACTTCGAATATGTGGAGGAAAAGGCCAACCGCGTGTCCAGATCATTGACGCGATTGATGCCGAACCTGCGGGGCCCGATGAAGGAGAAGAGGAGGCTGTACGCTCATGTGCTGCACTCTGTTGTCCTTTACGGGGCGCCGGTGTGGGCGGAGGCACTCGAAGCGTCCCCGCGCGCATAAATGCATCTGCGTAGGACGCAGCGTATTATCACACAGAGGGTGGTTGCCGCGTATCGAACAGTGTCGCACGCGGCTGCAACACTACTTGCCAGAACCCCGCCTATCCATCTTTTGGCGGCTGAGCGTGCTCGGACGTTCGTCCGTATCAGAGCGGCGAGGCAAGATGAACTTGCTCCCGAAGAGAAATCCGTCGCGAGGAGAAAGCGCGCCTACGTGAGGAGTGGTGCAGGCGCATCTCTGGGCCGGAGTCCGAGCCTGGATGGAGGACTCGGGAGGCAATCGCGCCCGTATTTGTGGAATGGCTGGATAGGCGCCATGGCCAACTAACCTTCCGGATGACCCAATTAATTACCGGGCACGGTTGTTTCAGCGAATTTCTCTGTCGAATTGGGAAGCTCGAGGTGGAAGTGTGCTTCCACTGCGGAGAGAGTCCGGATACCGTGCAGCATACGCTGCAGCATTGCGAGACATGGTCTACGCACAGGGAGGCGTTAATGGGTGTAATTGGCCGTGATTTATCATTTGCCGCAGTGATACGAACTATCATCGGGTCAAAGGACGCGTGGGCCGCATTCAGCTCTTTTGTGGAACAGGTGATGCGGTCTAAAGAAGACGAGGAGAGGCGGAGACAGCACGAAGAGGCCGTGGCAAGACGCCTGCGGCGGTGCTGCGTTCCGCTGAAGATGATGTCGATGACGACCCGGATTACGACTTTGCCCTTAAAGCATCGTCGCTGTCCTCTCTCTCGTCATCGTAAATGCCTGACGTGCCACTCTAATTTAACCTTATTTCCCCCCCCCTTGATGCCGTCCGAGACGGGGCGAGTGTGCTAAGGAGTCGGGCCCACTTCGCAGGGCCTGGAGAAGGGCCTGTTTCGTCAGGTCAGTGCGTCCACTTTTCTTTGGGCGTGACCCGATATGCAGCCGGAAGATATGCTTACGAGTGTTCCCGGCGCATTATCATTCAAGGCACAGGAGATAGTCTTGCCTTCGGGGTGGGGGTAGTCGGCTGGCCTGCACTCCCCCTTAATTGGGGTCAGGTCAGCCGGAGTCCCACACTCCCGTCAGGACGGCCTGGCGGAGTGCGTAAATGCATTCCCCCCCCAAAAACAAAAAAAAAAGGTCAGGTCTGGTCAGGCCCCCTCGTGGATGCCACCTTGTCGTGGTGAGGGGGCTTAGGGAGGGACTCTGCTAATCCGTCGGATCAATGGTGGTTGGTTCCTACCTTCACCATTGATCCGATGGGGAGGAGTCCCTCCTGACTAACAAGGAAAGGTCTCCAACCCGAACTCACCGATTTTGATGAATTTGGAATATGTTGTAGAGCATCGAAAAATAAGAGACACGTATTTTTTTTTATCGGCGGAAAAACATGTTTAGGGGGTGAAAACCACTCTTAAAGATCACCCTCAAAAACCGTTTTTTTTAAATATCTCAGCTTCTACACAATATTTTCGAACGAAACAAAATGCAGATTACTTCTTATCAAAAGTTTAAGTAATCCGTGATAATTTCAACCATGAGGGTTGCAACCCCTATTTTAAGGGGTTGAAAACACATTTTTTTGGTTATAATTTCGTAATAAAAAATTACAAAACTACTAAAAAAATTGGAAAAAAATGTTTACATCGACAAAATTAAAAAATAAAGTTGACGTGTTTCAGCGTTTTTTTTTATTCCACCCCTAGAGGGGGTAAACAACCCCTAACACAAATATTGATTAAAATACACTTAAGCTAATATAACTTCACACGAGATTAATGTGTAAGTACTTTTGAGATTATAGAAGGTCGCTGATAACGAAAAATATGTTTAAGGGGTGAAAACCACCCTTAAAGACCACCCTCAAAAACCGTTTTTTTTTAATATCTCAGCTTCTACACAATATTTTCGAACGAAACAAAATGCAGATTACTTCTTATCAAAAGTTTAAGTAATCCGTGATAATTTCAACCATGAGGGTTGCAACCCCTATTTTTAAGGGGTTGAAAACACATTTTTTAGTTATAATTTAGTAATAAATTATCATAGAGTACCTTGAAACATTGAATAAAATTGGAAATAATAAATGCAACATGTTTTTGAATTTTTCTCAGATTTTTTATTTGAAATAATTTTGTATAATAAGAAATTTGTATTCCTTTACAACACCAACAATTTTTTATCGGCATGAATGCAATTAAAAAACAATTAGCAGGTCTGCGTCTGGTAAAACGTCTTTCGTTACACGAAGTTTTTTAATCGATGTAATTTGAACAGTAATGATAATCTTCAAAAAAATGTTTAAAACATAATGATTTTTGACACCAACCACATCTTATAATTGCTACGTTTTCGCATAAATCACAATGAGTTTTGCATGAGTCTCCATAACTAAAATCAACCGGATTTTCAAAACTGTCGGGCCTTTGGTCAATATACCCGCTCTTAAACCATGAATATTTGAAAAAATTAATGTATCGTGGTGATGAAAATTGGTTGTGTACTAGCGATTGTAATTTAATAATATTATTTCTTAGGTGCAGTTTCATATCGTGGTTACCCAATATCACATTATCTGAAAAATGGCGTACGAAATTTTTCCAAGTGCGAAATCCAAATACATCCAAAGGTTGAATTTTTCCAGTAGTTCCAGTTGGAATTTTTTTTACATTGACTATTTTATCATGTGGTAATGTTTCCTCAAAGCTTTTCTCACAATGGCCGCTCCAAGAATCTATTAATAATATTGTATGTGGTCTAACATTTGGATAAAAAACTTCTTTTAACCAAATTTTAAAGTGATCTAAAATAGAATTTATTCTTTCAAAATATAAAAGAATTAAGTTACATATGGCTCCTCAATATAAATATAAAAAAAGAATAACGTAAGCCTTTTAAGAGCCGGCAATAATGACAAATAAATTGATTGTAATAGTTTAAGTTGTATATTAAAAAAAAAATTTGTACATTAAATATATAAATGTCATACGCGTTTCGAACTCACGGAGTCCTCTTCAGTGAACGCAACAAAAAATACATCTCACAGAGAAATTCGAAGTGTAGCACAGCATCCTCTTTGCAGTGAGAATGCCATTGTCATGTTGTAAAATTCGGTAGTTATAGGGTGTCCTCCTAACTGGTAGGTTCGGTGGAGCGATAACTGTCCCAACATACTCTCTAATGTACCAAGAGAAACTACATATTAATTTAATGGAACTTGTATTGTTAAATGTGAGACTGTATGATCTAAATGTTTCATGTATGTTAACCAATGTTTAAAGGAGTTAAATTGTTTTGTGTGATGGGGTGTAAGACCATACCTTTTTTTATTGTCTATAAAGTAGTCTTGAATTTTTGGATGGTAAAAGAGAGGAAGTAAAACGTCTTACTTCTGTGACTGTTAAAACCAATTTGTGAGAGTATGCAAAAACAAGTCATCGCTACATCGAAATTTGTCGAGTCACCAGAGGGCAAACACGAAATTACATATATCATTGTTTTTCTGCCTATATACATTAACCGATGTTGAAACTAATTATTTGTAAATTCCGAGATGACATCTAGATATATTTCGTTAAACTGTTCAGTATCTCTTTGTAAATTGATACTCCTTTTTTGGGATTTAATATGTATCATTTCTGATGTTAGTCTCTTTTGGTAGTTAGACTCGATGTCAAGTATCTTGACGTTATCCCAATCAAAGGAGTGATCACATTGCACAGTGTGCTCAGTTACGACCGAGTGTTTTGACGGGTCTTGTCTCAAGTTATACTTATGTTCCCTTAATCTAGTTGCCAGCTGTCTTTTCGTTTGTCCTACATAGGAGGCCTCACAATCTTTGCATTGTATTTTATAAACTACATTCTTCATTTCCAACTTCTTTGTACTGTCTTTAGGAACTCTGATAAATCTGCTAAGGTTGTTAATACATCTAAGTCCTAATTTTAGATCCGATTCTTTAAGACTAGCAGAGATTCTATTAGTAATTTTTTTAACATGTGGCAAACCTATGTACTGTTTTTGTGTACCATCGGAGTCATCGTTAAGTATCGTTGTGTCTTTATTATTTGGTGCAATTGATGTGAGTTTATTTAATTTGGTTTGTACACAATAAAAAATCGTGTCCAATGGATAGCCATTGTCCAATAATAATCTAATACACAAGTTGATATTTTTTTCGTGGAATTTAGGATGGGAAAGGAAAATAGCCCTGTCAATTAGATTATAGATAATACTTATTTTGTGATTATAAGGATGTTCGGAGAAAAAGGAAAGGAATCTACCTGAGAACGTTTTTTTATGGAACCAGTCTAAATAGATTGTTCCCTCTTGTTGGATGATTTTTGTGTCTAAGAAGCTGATCTCATTATTAACGCAATGTTCTATAGTGAATTTTAATCTTTCATGATAATTATTAAATTTGTTATAAATGTTATTTATTTCATGTGATGGTGCAGACATAATGATATCATCCACATATCTGAAATAAAAATCTATATGGAAATCTAACGAGTCAAGGATAGTTTTTTCAAGGTCTTGCATTACTAAGTCTGCTAGAATCGGTGACAAAGGGGATCCCATCGGGGTACCAAAGCTTTGCTTATAGAAATTGTTGTTGAAAATAAAGAATGTAGACTCCATTATAAATTTAATTAGATCTATGAATTCGGATTTTGGAATACTAGTATTTCGTTTAATGTGATTCCATCTTTTTACCGACAAAATTTAACAAAAAGAACGCGATACATAATCTTATAAAAGATTTTGAAAAAAGTAATAACACAAATACCATCAAAAAATTAGCCCCAATTAGAAATTTAGCGTTACCTCTCATGTATAACCCTAGACTTTATCAAAAAGAAAGATACTTTGAGTAAAACAGAAAAAGATCTTAAATCATTGGTCAAGACAACTGCCCTTTTTAAAAATAAACATCCAGAAATAATATTCACTAGGGCTGACAAGGGCAATATTACGGTAGCACTCGAGGGAAAACGGTATGTTACAGAAATGGAAAAGATCCTAGACGACAATAATACCTACATTAAAGTCAAGAAGAATCCGATTGTGAATATAGAAAAGAGACTGAATTCCACCTTAAAAAGTTGGTTTGATAAAAAATATATAAATAAAATTGAGCTATTCCGGTTACGATCAAGCGATTCTCTTCTCCCAAAAGCGTACGGTCTCCCAAAAATTCATAAGGAGACACTTAGTTATAGAGTTATCGTTTCGTCTGTCAATACTGCACTACATAATGTGGGAATATACTTACAAAAAATTATTTCCGAGGGAGTTCCTAAAAGTAGCAGGAGTATAAAAAATGGCAAAGAGCTATATAAAAGAATATCGGGAACAAAATTGGCAAGTTCACACACGATCTTCTCTTTGGATGTCGTGTCCCTTTTTACTAATATCCCTCTGGAACTTGCATTGGAGAGCCTCTCAAAAAGATGGAATCACATTAAACGAAATACTAGTATTCCAAAATCCGAATTCATAGATCTAATTAAATTTATAATGGAGTCTACATTCTTTATTTTCAACAACAATTTCTATAAGCAAAGCTTTGGTACCCCGATGGGATCCCCTTTGTCACCGATTCTAGCAGACTTAGTAATGCAAGACCTTGAAAAAACTATCCTTGACTCGTTAGATTTCCATATAGATTTTTATTTCAGATATGTGGATGATATCATTATGTCTGCACCATCACATGAAATAAATAACATTTATAACAAATTTAATAATTATCATGAAAGATTAAAATTCACTATAGAACATTGCGTTAATAATGAGATCAGCTTCTTAGACACAAAAATCATCCAACAAGAGGGAACAATCTATTTAGACTGGTTCCATAAAAAAACGTTCTCAGGTAGATTCCTTTCCTTTTTCTCCGAACATCCTTATAATCACAAAATAAGTATTATCTATAATCTAATTGACAGGGCTATTTTCCTTTCCCATCCTAAATTCCACGAAAAAAATATCAACTTGTGTATTAGATTATTATTGGACAATGGCTATCCATTGGACACGATTTTTTATTGTGTACAAACCAAATTAAATAAACTCACATCAATTGCACCAAATAATAAAGACACAACGATACTTAACGATGACTCCGATGGTACACAAAAACAGTACATAGGTTTGCCACATGTTAAAAAAATTACTAATAGAATCTCTGCTAGTCTTAAAGAATCGGATCTAAAATTAGGACTTAGATGTATTAACAACCTTAGCAGATTTATCAGAGTTCCTAAAGACAGTACAAAGAAGTTGGAAATGAAGAATGTAGTTTATAAAATACAATGCAAAGATTGTGAGGCCTCCTATGTAGGACAAACGAAAAGACAGCTGGCAACTAGATTAAGGGAACATAAGTATAACTTGAGACAAGACCCGTCAAAACACTCGGTCGTAACTGAGCACACTGTGCAATGTGATCACTCCTTTGATTGGGATAACGTCAAGATACTTGACATCGAGTCTAACTACCAAAAGAGACTAACATCAGAAATGATACATATTAAATCCCAAAAAAGGAGTATCAATTTACAAAGAGATACTGAACAGTTTAACGAAATATATCTAGATGTCATCTCGGAATTTACAAATAATTAGTTTCAACATCGGTTAATGTATATAGGCAGAAAAACAATGATATATGTAATTTCGTGTTTGCCCTCTGGTGACTCGACAAATTTCGATGTAGCGATGACTTGTTTTTGCATACTCTCACAAATTGGTTTTAACAGTCACAGAAGTAAGACGTTTTACTTCCTCTCTTTTACCATCCAAAAATTCAAGACTACTTTATAGACAATAAAAAAAGGTATGGTCTTACACCCCATCACACAAAACAATTTAACTCCTTTAAACATTGGTTAACATACATGAAACATTTAGATCATACAGTCTCACATTTAACAATACAAGTTCCATTAAATTAATATGTAGTTTCTCTTGGTACATTAGAGAGTATGTTGGGACAGTTATCGCTCCACCGAACCTACCAGTTAGGAGGACACCCTATAACTACCGAATTTTACAACATGACAATGGCATTCTCACTGCAAAGAGGATGCTGTGCTACACTTCGAATTTCTCTGTGAGATGTATTTTTTGTTGCGTTCACTGAAGAGGACTCCGTGAGTTCGAAACGCGTATGACATTTATATATTTAATGTACAAATTTTTTTTTTAATATACAACTTAAACTATTACAATCAATTTATTTGTCATTATTGCCGGCTCTTAAAAGGCTTACGTTATTCTTTTTTTATATTTATTCTTTCAAATAAAATAATGACTCACTTATTGCTATATTTAAATATACTTTTTATTTTGATTTACTTGTTGTTAATTTTCCAGATACTGACGATTCAACGTAAACATTTTCAGGACGAAATAAGTTAGCTTCAACAATAGGACCGAATCCCCCTGATCGTTCTTTCAATACGATGAAAAGAGGAGAAAGAAGTTTTCCTTCAGCTGATATTGTAGGTTGGATCGTATAGCTATGAGTCATCGACGAAATTGATTGCACAATGCACTGCACCTGTTTTTCTCCTTCATTAGCCAAAGTTCTCCCAGAATGAATCTCTAATTGAAATCCGCTTTGATCAGAATTGTAGACATTCGCCCATCCAACCGACGGTGCGCATTGTTTAACATCGTTTACGAAGTGATCTGCCTTTTCCTCTAATTCTCTTTTACTTTCTATTGTTTTTTTTGTAACAAATTTATTGACTTTCCTGGATACTATCCTATGCGCGTGCTTAAAGCGTTTAAGCCAAGTTATAGATGCTCTAAATCTAAAATCTTCGTTGCCTATCTGTTTTTGAGCTTTTAAAGCCCATCTGCGTAAGTCGTTGTCATGAATCGCGTGACCAGCATCAACTGCTACTTTAAAATTTTGTAGAGTATGATCACAAATTTTTGCTATTTTTTCCCTGTAAGTACCTCCTTTATTTATTGACTTGGACCAACGATGTAATTGACTTATACTTCTTACTCGTTTGAATTTCTGTTTCACAGTATCAATACTCAACTTTCCTTTCTTTCCGCTTTTCCAGTAATTAACAGCTCTCAATTTATAATCAAAATTTATTTCATCAATGTCATCATCTTCTGTGCATCTATCTGTTGGAGAATTTGGACGTTCGGGAATAGTATGCAGTATTTCATCTTCTATAATTTGTGCTTCGCAATCCTTATATTGTTCATCTTCTATAATTTGTGCTTCGCAATCCTTATATTGTTCTTGAAAGTCCAGAGTATTCAATTCTATCATTTCAACATCATTAAATTCTCTCATTGCTTCTGTTAAAATTTTCTCTAAATTCTCTGCCAACTCAATTTCTTTATGATTAACAGTGCTTTCAGGCAAATTTAACACTTGAAATGTTTCCAGAAGTAAGTTAATAACATTAATTGGATTTACTTGCACCATTTTTACTATAAAAAATATTATTTTTAATATTATCATTGTGAAAAACACACACACACACACACACACATATATATACACGGGAGACCGGAATGTTGTGGCACATTTTGCACATTTTAATTTATTCAAGATTATTGTGCAATTTAATCGCTCTGCAAACAATTAGTGTATGTAAAAGAACTACCTGAAACTATACTCAATTTTTTTCAAATAAAAAAAATGTTTTCTTCCAATTTTTTTGCGCGATTTTCTAACAGAAATTTTTTGCATTTTTGTGCCCCAATCACGGGGCACAGTGGCGCATTGGCTTGTTTAAATGATTGACAATAAAAAATTGTTTTTCTAACTAACAATTATTAAATTTCAACTCGTTGTGAAGTAGATGTCGTAGAGTAACACTTCTAAAAAATTCAATACAATAAATAATCTTCTACGAAAAGAAAAACAAAAATATTAATCACACCTGAATGAAAAAGTCACTTTTTCGAGGTAAATTATTCATGTATTCTGTTGCCTTTTGCATCGCCCGTCAAACATAACATATTAGAATATTAGTTTTTGCCATTACATAAATTTTACTATTTAAGAAAATTTGTATGCGTATTTTTATGCTTTTGTTTGGCATACGCCACTATGCCCCGCACCGCTTTATTGAACTGAAAAATTGTTAAAAAGAAGAAGAAGATTAATAAATGTGGCTTTACTTGCTTTAATATGTTACTACTGCCGCTGTGATGCTTTGCGTGAGACCGACTGACTGCTTCGTCTAGCCGCACAAAGCGCGCACGTAAAAAACAAAACAAACGCGAACGGAAGATACACTAACGCTTACCCTAGTAACTAAATCTATATCCTAGTAAGTAAATAAATAAAGCGTAACGCGCGGGCTTTTCGTAAAGCGTCGGGCGATTTGACAAAACTAATACGCAACACTTATAATAACAGTAAAAAAAATTTATTCGATTTTTTTGAATGCACTAATTTTTTTTCGACCTAAAAAAAACGTTAAAATTGATCTCCTCTACAAAAAACGTAATATTGAACATCGCCTTTAAGTGAGAAAGTTGTGTAGTGTCAATTTACGTTTACTGTATTTTTTTCATAATTTTATGAAACTTTAATCAAAAGATATTTACAGTTTGCCACTGTGCTTGTGCGCCATAACACCCCGGTCTCCCGTGTATATATGTGTGTGTGTGTGTGTGTGTGTGTGTGTGTGTGTGTGTGTGTGTGTTTTTTCACAATGATAATATTAAAAATAATATTTTTTATAGTAAAAATGGTGCAAGTAAATCCAATTAATGTTATTAACTTACTTCTGGAAACATTTCAAGTGTTAAATTTGCCTGAAAGCACTGTTAATCATAAAGAAATTGAGTTGGCAGAGAATTTAGAGAAAATTTTAACAGAAGCAATGAGAGAATTTAATGATGTTGAAATGATAGAATTGAATACTCTGGACTTTCAAGAACAATATAAGGATTGCGAAGCACAAATTATAGAAGATGAACAATATAAGGATTGCGAAGCACAAATTATAGAAGATGAAATACTGCATACTATTCCCGAACGTCCAAATTCTCCAACAGATAGATGCACAGAAGATGATGACATTGATGAAATAAATTTTGATTATAAATTGAGAGCTGTTAATTACTGGAAAAGCGGAAAGAAAGGAAAGTTGAGTATTGATACTGTGAAACAGAAATTCAAACGAGTAAGAAGTATAAGTCAATTACATCGTTGGTCCAAGTCAATAAATAAAGGAGGTACTTACAGGGAAAAAATAGCAAAAATTTGTGATCATACTCTACAAAATTTTAAAGTAGCAGTTGATGCTGGTCACGCGATTCATGACAACGACTTACGCAGATGGGCTTTAAAAGCTCAAAAACAGATAGGCAACGAAGATTTTAGATTTAGAGCATCTATAACTTGGCTTAAACGCTTTAAGCACGCGCATAGGATAGTATCCAGGAAAGTCAATAAATTTGTTACAAAAAAAACAATAGAAAGTAAAAGAGAATTAGAGGAAAAGGCAGATCACTTCGTAAACGATGTTAAACAATGCGCACCGTCGGTTGGATGGGCGAATGTCTACAATTCTGATCAAAGCGGATTTCAATTAGAGATTCATTCTGGGAGAACTTTGGCTAATGAAGGAGAAAAACAGGTGCAGTGCATTGTGCAATCAATTTCGTCGATGACTCATAGCTATACGATCCAACCTACAATATCAGCTGAAGGAAAACTTCTTTCTCCTCTTTTCATCGTATTGAAAGAACGATCAGGGGGATTCGGTCCTATTGTTGAAGCTAACTTATTTCGTCCTGAAAATGTTTACGTTGAATCGTCAGTATCTGGAAAATTAACAACAAGTAAATCAAAATAAAAAGTATATTTAAATATAGCAATAAGTGAGTCATTATTTTATTTGAAAGAATAAATTCTATTTTAGATCACTTTAAAATTTGGTTAAAAGAAGTTTTTTATCCAAATGTTAGACCACATACAATATTATTAATAGATTCTTGGAGCGGCCATTGTGAGAAAAGCTTTGAGGAAACATTACCACATGATAAAATAGTCAATGTAAAAAAAATTCCAACTGGAACTACTGGAAAAATTCAACCTTTGGATGTATTTGGATTTCGCACTTGGAAAAATTTCGTACGCCATTTTTCAGATAATGTGATATTGGGTAACCACGATATGAAACTGCACCTAAGAAATAATATTATTAAATTACAATCGCTAGTACACAACCAATTTTCATCACCACGATACATTAATTTTTTCAAATATTCATGGTTTAAGAGCGGGTATATTGACCAAAGGCCCGACAGTTTTGAAAATCCGGTTGATTTTAGTTATGGAGACTCATGCAAAACTCATTGTGATTTATGCGAAAACGTAGCAATTATAAGATGTGGTTGGTGTCAAAAATCATTATGTTTTAAACATTTTTTTGAAGATTATCATTACTGTTCAAATTACATCGATTAAAAAACTTCGTGTAACGAAAGACGTTTTACCAGACGCAGACCTGCTAATTGTTTTTTAATTGCATCCATGCCGATAAAAAATTTTTGGTGTTGTAAAGGAATACAAATTTCTTATTATACAAAATTATTTCAAATAAAAAATCTGAGAAAAATTCAAAAACATGTTGCATTTATTATTTCCAATTTTATTCAATGTTTCAAGGTACTCTATGATAATTTATTACTAAATTATAACTAAAAAATGTGTTTTCAACCCCTTAAAAATAGGGGTTGCAACCCTCATGGTTGAAATTATCACGGATTACTTAAACTTTTGATAAGAAGTAATCTGCATTTTGTTTCGTTCGAAAATATTGTGTAGAAGCTGAGATATTTAAAAAAAACGGTTTTTGAGGGTGATCTTTAAGGGTGGTTTTCACCCCTTAAACATATTTTTCGTTATCAGCGACCTTCTATAATCTCAAAAGTACTTACACATTAATCTCGTGTGAAGTTATATTAGCTTAAGTGTATTTTAATCAATATTTGTGTTAGGGGTTGTTTACCCCCTCTAGGGGTGGAATAAAAAAAAACGCTGAAACACGTCAACTTTATTTTTTAATTTTGTCGATGTAAACATTTTTTTCCAATTTTTTTAGTAGTTTTGTAATTTTTTATTACGAAATTATAACCAAAAAAATGTGTTTTCAACCCCTTAAAATAGGGGTTGCAACCCTCATGGTTGAAATTATCACGGATTACTTAAACTTTTGATAAGAAGTAATCTGCATTTTGTTTCGTTCGAAAATATTGTGTAGAAGCTGAGATATTTAAAAAAAACGGTTTTTGAGGGTGATCTTTAAGAGTGGTTTTCACCCCCTAAACATGTTTTTCCGCCGATAAAAAAAAATACGTGTCTCTTATTTTTCGATGCTCTACAACATATTCCAAATTCATCAAAATCGGTGAGTTCGGGTTGGAGACCTTTCCTTGTAAGAGCATCCAAGGAGCCCGACTTCCCTCTAGGGACTTGTCCCATTGTCGGTAGGGGAAGGTAACCCTGACTTCAAATCCCGGTGGTCTGGCACCGTGAAGAGTGGTTTTCTAACCACTCCGCCAGACTAGAGGAGTAAACCTCGATAAAAAATCCGGGGAACGGCTTCGTTAGCCCAATGGGGCAGCCGGGGGAGGAGGGATGCCTCGGTAAAAAACCTATGGAGATGGAAAACTCCGAATCAAACCCGGGGCTTGGTCGACCTCGTCAGCACGCCGGTGATCCGGCATAGTGACCCGTGGAAGATTAACCACGTTAAATAATCCCGGGCTGGTCGGGCTCGAGAACAAGGAAAGGCACCCGACCTAAGAGAAGGAAAACTCCGAAAATAAACCCGCAGAAGGACACTGTGTCAACAAACCATTTTACTTTATGGATTATGTCGGTCAAAGGAGTTAAACTTACTGCGACAGGGCTTTCGGAAGCCCAGTCGCCGGCTAGTGGTGGTGGTGGTGTCCTGGCCCCACCCTCGTCGTCATCAGACGACAAGCAATCCACCGGTGTGTTGGCAAGCTCGGTGGCTGATCAAACGGCTATCGCCCGAATGAGTGACCTCTGTCCATCTGTGACGTTAGTGGACTGTGTAAAGACGAGGAAGAGCAAGAGGATGAGCGCGCGCAAGCGCTCCAACAAAAAGCCTGTCGGGCCTGTTGATCAAGGTGACGCCTTAAGTTCAAGCACCCTCACCGAAGGAGGAGAACGCGTCGGCAGCGACTCAGACACAAGCATTATTAGCTCGGTGAGCGGATTTAGTTCAGTAAGCGGGAGAAAAGACCCCCGCGCAGGTTAACAAGCGAGACCGAGGACGAACAAGTCCATCATGTGGATTCCCGTTCCCGCTCCAACTAAGCGGGAGAAAAGACCGTGGAGGAAGAAGAAAAAGAAGGAGAAGCTTGTTGAGAGTCCGTCAAATCCCGACCCCCCTCAGAAGGAGTTGTATATGTGGATGACGGCGAGTCCGGGAGAAGGCCGGAAAGGACACCCGCCTACTACAGGCGATTATGTTGGTATCGCGGCGGCCAAGCGGGAGGTGCGTGAAGAAAAGGAGAGAAACATTCAGCTTACTGTAGAGAGTGAGCTTATTAACGAATGGATGGACAGATGCCAAGAGAAAATTCGCACGATTGGCGAGATCTCTGCGGACACTATCTCACCCCTTAGCAATGGGGGTGACGCAGACGAGAAGACGGAAGAGGCAAGCGTATCCCGGCTTATGGAAATGATCGAAAAAAAAGTAGCGGCAATCCAACAAATCGCTAGCTGTTCGGTACGGAATGGAGCCGTGGAGGAGAGAGACGGAAAATCACGAGCACGCACACACAAAATGAACTCACGCAAGTTTTACACAATAATTAACAGAGTATATTTACAGTAAACGTCACAGTCAGAATAAAAGTCAAGATTTACAAAGGTATATACAGTTTTTCTCACACTCGAACACTTACAGGTCGCGGCGCACAGCGCGGACAATGCGAGTCCGCGAGGAACGCGATACCCGACGGAAAGCACTCGAGGCGTGTGCGAATGTGGATTCCGCGAACGCGTGGAGCAGGCGACTCCAAAGAAACGCGCGTGTTGAACTCAGCAAAGAAAGCGACTTTGCTGTCGCGAAAACCGAAGAGATCGGATAAAAAGGATTATCCGAGATAATGCGTGTGCGATTTTATAACTGTGAAAATGCGGGTCGTACTCGAGAAGCTCTGGGTAGACTGGCATTCGTCCCCACTTCGCATCCGTTTTTATACTGTGCTTTTCTGGAATGTTCTTTCCTGTCGTCACTTCCTCTTGAAGGAAATGACGACATAAAAAGAACACTCCAGAAAAGCCCGGAAAATTCTATATAAATATATCTACGTAAATATAATTCCAAATAAATAATTGGGGACGATGACAAGGCTTTTTGAGTTTAGGAAGGCGGCAGCGCCGCCGTTTCGCTACTTGAGCGCGCTCCGCGTGAGCGCGGCTAAGTTCTATGATCCAGGAAATAAGGCAATAATTGACGTGCAAGAGACGTGCGTAAGTTCTATGATGTATTGATAGCGGGACGTAAGTCCCGCGTACAGCGTGACTGGAGAGCAACGACAGTAATGCGTGCGATAGAACACACATCACTGCCGCTACTCTCCACGTATATCATTGCTGCATTACACCACCTGTGTTGCACAGGCCATGCAACACAGGCGATGCAATGCAGCGTGATGAGGGCTTGGCGGAGCCCTTCGTTCGCTCGCGAACACTAGCCGATCCAAGAATCTGAAGGGAAGCTATATCAAGTTGCTGAAGGATGCGGCATCATCGATCCGAGTAGCCGCCAGTTTCCTCGGCCGGCGCTCTCTCAGCGACGAGACTGAGAGAGTAGGCGACCGAAAATAAGCGTCTTCGGGAAGAGGTTAGGTCCCTCAGAGAAGAGCTACAAGAGGTTAAGGACGAATTGCGCGGGTCTGCCTTCAAGAACGCTCACTCGAGTCTCCCTTCTCTTCCCCCTGTTCCCGAACATCCGGTTGAGGTGGAGATGTTGGAGACACCTGAGCTCCCTCCCTCTGGAGTATCGATGGAAACCCAGCGTAGTAGACCCCGCCGGGAAGCTACGCGGAAGAGTGTCACCGGCAGTGGAAATAAGCAATCTACTGACCTACCCTCTGAGGAGTTAATCAAATCGATCATGGTACAGGTTGGGACCATGATATCCGCACGGTTCGAGGCACTCGAAAACCGATTGTTACCGGAACGATCTTTCCGGCCACCCTTGACCCAGAGGTCTACCGACTCTGGCGCTGAGGCTGGACCTGTGGATAGCAAAGAACCACAAAGTCAAAAGAAGGAGGGGAAGCCCACTATTGTAGGGAATGTCAGGCTTGACCAGCGCGGGCTCGTGAGGGGGGTTATCCCAACCGACCTAGGAGTGGAGTCTCCGATATAACCTCCCGTGGAAGACAACCATGTTAAAAAATTACATTTGCATGGATGATAATGAATAACATAAGGAGTAGTTTACCGCCTCAGGGGATTCGGACCCCCAGAGGCCGGCGTAGGGGGGGTAGAGTCCCGCCCCCCCCTACGTCATCATCAGACGACGGGCGGTGTGGATCGTGCCATGCAGGCGCTCCGCACTATAGGGCGATTGCAGGTGACGGTGGAGCCCTCGGGACTCTAGTCTGGAGAGCGTTGGGCTCCTCCACCTCTTTGTGGAGGAGGAGCGGAGGGTGGTTCTTGCTCGGGGGGCTTTGTCCCTCCTAGTAGTTCTGGAGGCGTAGGTTCCCGGGTTTCCGGGACCTACGCCTCGGTTGTAAAAGGAGGGGGGAGGTCTGCGTCCTTCCGGACGATCGGGACGCAAACCTCCCCGGAGGTTAGTGCCCCCCCCCCAGGTGCTTTAGGTGCCTGGGGAGGGGGCACATTAGGAGGAACTGTCCCTCCGCCGTTGACCGCAGCGGGGTCTGTCTCCGCTGCGGGGCGGAGGGACACTTGGTGGGGCAGTGCGTGGCTAAGGCTGCGCACTGTCCCATGTATGAGGAGGTCGGGCACGTGGCGTCCCACCGCATTGGTGGGCCCACGTGCCCGGTAGTTCCCCCTCGAAAGGAGGGGAAGAAGAGAAGGATGAGGAGGAGTAAAGGAGGGGGGCTTTATCCCCTCCTCTGGTACCTGGGGAGGAGCTTCCGCCCTTGGTAGGAGTGTCTCCTCCCCAGGAGGAGGTGATGGAGGTGGATCCTCCTTCTGGGGGACCCACCTCAGTGGAGCCATTCAAGGCCTGTATGGAGGTTGAAGAATCCGAGGGGGGTAAGGGTTCTGTCCCTCCTCCCCGGTTCCTATAACTGCCTCCACCTCTTTGGTGGAGGCAGATATGACGAATTCAGAGGACCCTAAGCCGTCCTCCCTCCGCCCGGCGGTCAGCCTAGATAGGCTACCGGCTGGGGGGAGGCGAGCGGCGACGGGTGCTGCTAAGGATACCCCCTTGGTTGCGGAGGATGGGGCCAAGGGAGGGAAGGAGGATATCGAAACACCCAAGGAGAAGTTCTGGGCTTCTCCCCACGCCTGGTTTAGTTTTAAACTCAGGCTCCCGGAGGGGAGGATCATTAACCCCACCGTGCGGCCCTGGAAGGTGCGGGAGGGCTCTCTTCCCTCCTCTCCTTCCCCTGCGCAGGTCCTTGCGCAGGAATATGGGGACGGGTGGGTGGCTTTCGTCCGCGTGCAAGCGGAGGAAAGTCTCCGTGAGATGTTTTTCCCCTGCCCTGTCAATTTGGACGGGGAGATAGAAAGAGTGCTGGAGGCCGTTGCTTCCGAGGCTTTCCGGCCCACTTCGAGGGGACCCAAAGTATCGGGGGCTCCCCTCCCTAAATCTCATGAGGAGGGGGAGGAGGTTAGTCGCTTCCTCGCGGATGGGAGTGACGGGGGAGTTGTTGGGGGGGAGGTTCTGTCCTCCCCCTTTTCCCCCACCGCTGACCTTTTTTTTTGTTCACGAGGGGGAAACCTTTTATAGGTACCCCAGGGACTCTGGGGAGTCCCTGAGGTTATGTGGGAGTCTCCCGGGGAGGGGACAGAACCCCCTCCCCGGGCATACCCACTAAAACCCCCCCGGGGTGCCTTCCTAAGCCAATAGTGAGGGGGAGCAGGGTATCACCTTATGGCATTCGTCCTGCTCCCCCTCGGGCATGGCCGTTAAGCGGCCTCTGCAGGGGGAGAGGGCAGAGACCCCTACCTCCCCCTGCCTCGAGTACTCATGGAATACTGGGGAAGGTCCGGCACCCCGGAACCTTCCCCGCCCCAGATGTTAGTGGGGCTGGAGTCGGTCAGGAGTCCCAGCTCCTGACCGACCCCACTAATGATTACTGGGGAGGAGACGTAAGATCTCCCCCCAGATAACGATACCCGCCCTTTTTTTTCTTTTTCTTTTTCCGCTTCTTCGCGGCTATAGGAGGGTCATTAGAGTGAGAAGGGGAGAGTGATGGAACATCCCCCCCTCAACCTCCTCCCCAAACCCAGCCGCGAAGAAGCGGTTGCCTCTTATGTCAAGCCTCTCAAGGCTAACTATGGGGCGAAGGCGGGTCAACTTGACGTCATTCTCCGCCTCCGCCCCAACCTCCTCCAACACCCTGGTAGGGGTAACACCCTCCGTAAGAGCGGGGGTCCCCTCCAGGAGGCTAACCTCCTCCTTATAGAGGGAGGCGGCGACTTCGGGGGTCCGCACAAACGTGGATCCCTTCCTCGCCACGTGGATCCCTTCCTCCATCCACGTTACCAGGGGGGAGAATCCTCCCCCCACTTTCCACCACTTCCATGGGGACATCAGAAGATGCCTCCACGGGTACAGCTGGCGGATCCATGAGGGGAGCTTTACCTCCCCCCATGGATCCCCTGCTCCTCCTTTTACTACTTCGTCCCCCCTCACGAAAGGGGACCACCAGGCAGGTGGGCCCACCAATACGGCGGGACGCCACCCGCCCGGCCTCCTCGCACATAGGACAGTGTGCGGCCGGAGCCGCACACTGCCCAACGTGGTGCCCCTCCACTCCGCACCTAAGGCAGCAACTGCCTCGGTCGACGGTGGAGGGACACCACCTCCGAATGTGCCCCTGCCCCAGGCACTTGAAGCACCTGGGGGGGGGGGCATTAACCTCCGGGGAGGTCTGCGTCCCTATCGTCCTATAGGACGCAGACCTCCCCCCTCCTCTTACAACTGAGGCGTAGGACCCGGAACAAGTCCGGAGTCCTACGCCTCCCGAGGCACTCGGGGGGACAGAACCCCCCGCACCTCGTCCCGGGCTGCCCCTCCTCCAAGAGGCGGAGGAGCCCCATCAAGGCACCCCGGACAAGAGTCCGGAGGGCCTCACCATCCCTCACAGTCGCCTTTTGGTGTGAGGCGCCTGCGGCGCACGCCCCACACCGCCCGTCGCTCAATGACGACGTAGGGAGGGCCGGGACCATACCTCTCCTACGCCGACCCCTGGGCAACCGAGAACCCTGGGGTGGTACGTCAAAACTATCTTGCATCATTTCTTCCATAAAATATAATTTTTTAACGTGGTTGTCTTCCACGGGAGGTTACTTCGGAGACTCCACTCCTAGGCCGGCTGGGATAACCTTCCTCACGAGCCCCCCCGCCGCTGACCTAAAGAAAACCGCGGGGAGGCGAATCAAGAAAAAGAAGAGGAGGTGACTGGGGACGGGGGCCCCCAGCCACCTTTTTTTTTTGTCGAGGGGGAAATCCTTTATAGATAGCCGAGGGGTTCGGGGGAACCCCTCGGGTTATGTGGGACTCACCGTATTTAGCCGGCATACCCACTAAAACCCCCCCGGGTCAACCGAACTAAGCCCTTAGTGAGAGGGGGAGAGGAATCACCTTAAGGCATGCTTCTCTCCCCCTCTCGGGCTGGCCTGCACGGATGAAGTCCGTGCAGGCCTCTTCCCGTAATTTGGAGGAGGAGCCGTGACCAGCGGCTCCTCCTCCACCACGCTGGGGGGGATCGGCGCGACCGAGAGCCCCCGCTCTCGGCCGGCCGGTAGTGCTCCCCCCAATCCCCCCCGGATGTTAGGAGGGGGGAAACTATAAATGCCCCCTAATGTTGTGGGGGGCTAGGAGGGGTGACTGGGTGAAGCCCAGTCACCCCTTTGCCTTCTTCTTCTTTTTCTTCCGTGGGTGAAGGTCTACCGGGGAGGGAGGACCCTCCCCCTCCTTCACCCACTTCAGGAAGAATCTATTCGCCTCGAGGCGGTAATCCGGAGGCGCCTTACTGGTACCCTCCCCGGACCCCCGCGTCGAGGCAACTTTGGGGGAGGGAGGAGGAGGGCGCCGATATTGTGGCGGGACCGCCGTCACGTGGCAGCGGAGCTCCCAACCAGGGTGATCCACTGCCAATCTCGTGACGGCCGCCTTTACCACGTCCACGCTATCGGCGCCCTGGGGGAGGACGGTGGCATCAAAATTTAGACCGGTGTCCCCCCCCTTAGTTTTGCGGAGACCCCCGGCAACCCGAGGGTCCCCACGCCCAACCTCCTCCCGGAGGATTCCCCACATCTCGTTATGTTGAGGGGGACAGGTCTGGTGCTCGATGGCGTTGACCATGTTGTCCCAGGTCGTCCAGGACGGGCGGTGGAGGAGGGCGAATGAGACGGGTCTCCCCGCCACCACCCCCACCCCACCCCCAGACGACGGACCCGGGACAACCCGAGCACCAGCCTCCCCCTCCTTCCCGAGGGGGGAATGATCCCCCCTCTATCTTGGCCAATTTGGGGGGGACTTTCGTCTCCCCCTTATGGCCACTCTTCCTGGCCACCCTGGTAGCGGCCGGGGGGACGGCGTCCGAAAGGGCCGCCGCCCCCACCTCTTTCTCCGTCAGCCGGGACAGGCTGACAGTAGGGAGGAGGAGGGAGAGTTTAACGTCCCCCTCCTCACTCCCACTCACCTCTACGGGGGGAGGAGGGGATCTCTCCCCCACCTCCCCACCAACCTTCAGGGGAGGGAGAGAGGGTCCTCTTTCTCTCCCATCCGTCTCCATAGGGACCCCGGAAGAGGGTCCTTCAACAACCGACCCCATGGAGGCCACCACCGTCTCAGCGGATGAACCGCCAGACTCCGTGGCGACCTCCATGGGGGAATCCTCCCGGAGGGGTGGGCTCTCCGACAAGGGAAAGCCCACCACCTCCAAAACCTCCTCCGGGGGAGGGGACACCCCAGACGGGGGCTCCTCCCCAGGTACAACCGGGGAGGGAGGTGAAGCCCCCCTCCCCTTCCTCCGTTTCCTCCTCCCTCCCCCGCGACGGGGAGGGACCACGGGGCACCCGCTCCCACCGATACGGTGGCGAGCGGGTAGCCCCGCGTCCGCACACTGGGGGCAGTGTGCAGCCGGCGCCGCACACGCCCCCACATAGTGCCCCTCCGCGCCACACCGCAGGCAGCAATTGCCTCGGTTGGCAGCGGAGGGACACAAACGTCTAATGTGCCCCCGCCCCAGGCACTTATAGCACCTGGGGGGGCACCTGCCTCCGGGGAGGTCTGCGTCCCGACAGAACGGGACGCAGGCCTCCCTTTACCTCGAACAACCGAGGCGTAGGTCCCGGTAAGAACCGGGCCCACGCCTCCCGAACTACTCCGGGGGGCGCACCCCCCAGAGCAGGAACACCTCGAAGAAGGTGGCTCCCCCAACAAGTGGAGGAGCCACGCAAACGCGTTTCGGACCAAGGTCCGAAGCGCCTCATCACCGACCGCAGTCGCATGATAGTGCGGGGGGCCTGCGCCGCACCCCCCGCACCGCCCGTCGTCCGATGACGACGTGGGGGGAGCCGGGACTCTACCCCCCCCCCACGCCGGCCCCTGGGGCTCCGGGACCCCTGGGGCGGTAAGTTCATCTCTTTGTTATGCATCCCAATCCATAAAATGTAATTTTTTAACGTGGTTGTCTTCCACGGGAGGTTATATTGGAGACTCCACTCCTAGGTCGGTTGGGATAACCCCCCTCACGAGCCCGACCTGCCCGGGTTTTTTAACATGGTTTTCCTTCCATGTGTGAGCTCTTAGACCCCTGGGATCTCTCCCAGGGGAGCCCCTCCACCACGGCAAGGTGGCTCACAACGGAGGGGGGGTCCCCAGCCACCTTTTGCCCCACTTTCATCCGGGGGCGGCCCTCCCTCTTAACAACTGGGGGGGCGGGGGAAGGTTGCGGTGACCCAACCTTCCCCGGAGTTTGGCAGTTAATCTGGGGGGGAGTATTTGCTCCCCCCAGGATAGGGGCCGATCACGGCCACGCCCGAGGGGGAGCAGAAAGAAATGCCTCTGGCGATGCCCTGCTCCCCCTCCTTATGGGCTAGGAAGGTCACCCTCAGGGGTTTTAGTGGGTACGCCGGAGGGGAGATTCATTCTCCCCTCCGGAGAATCCCACATAACCCTGGGGACTCCCCCGGATCCCCAGGGTACTTATAAAAAGTTTCCCCTGAGTAATTAAAAAAAAAAAAAAAGGCTTGACCAGCGGGTGGTGGTGCGACCAAAAGACCAGAGCGCCCCCTGCCTCTACCCCCACTGGCAATTTTGATAGGGATCCATCGTGGACTGAGGTCGTCAAATCTGGACGGAAAAAGAAGACCGCCGGGAAACGACAGGATGGAGAACAAGAAAACGCAGCTCAAGCCGGGCCCATCCAAACCCGAGAAAGGTCGCGAGCAACCTCGCAAGATAAAAAGTGAAAACCCGAAGTCTTCCAAAAGAAAGGTCAGGCCCCAATCTCGGAAGGGAAGACGAGCGCCCAGAACAGCGGCGGTCGCCATCAGAGGCAGCGACCCGCACTGTTCTTATGCTGATATCCTCTCTGAGGCCAGGCAGAGGGTCTCCCTCCAGTCTCTTGGCATTGAGAATTCTAGAATTCGCGACGCGGTAAGTGGAGGCATAATTATTCAGATCTCTGGATCCGACAGGGCTCAGAAGGCGGATGCCCTTGCTGACAAACTTTCGGAGGTCTTCCGCAAGGAAAAAAAAGAAGGAAAATTGGCCATCTCCAGGCCCACTATTAAAGGTGAGGTTCGAGTCTTTGGTCTCGATATCTCCATCAGTGCGGAGGAGGTACGCTACGCAATTGTCAGAGTAGGGAATTGCAAGGTAGAAGAGGTCCGTAGCGGCCCGATTCGGCTCACCCCCGGAGGTAACAGGACGATCTGGATCCAGTGCCCTCTGGATGCCGCTATCCGAGTCGGCAACTTGAAGAGGTTCCCCATCGGGTGGACAATGGTTAGGACGGAATCGTTGAGCTCCCGTCCTGCTCAGTGCTACAAGTGCTGGCAGTTTGGGCACCTAAAGACAAACTGTCCTTCTCCGGAGGACAGGAGCAACTGTTGCTACCAATGTGGTGCCGAAGGCCACAGTGTCACCGCGTGCGTCAATAGTCCGCACTGCGTGTTATGTGCCGCCCAAGGAGTGGACAGCGGACACCGTCTTGGCTCGGGACGGTGTTATGCCAACAAGGCCCCTGTTAAAGGAAGAAGCAGAGTACCGCCTAGTAGTAGTACAATCGAAGATCCAGCGCGGAGGGCTGTGACCCTAATGGATATTGATGGGGACCAAGGTCCTGCAAATTAATGTGAACCATTGCAGGCAAGCGCAAGACTTACTTGTGCAGCATTTGGCGGAGCTGGAGATCGGAATTGCTGCCATCTCCGAGCCGTACAGCATTCCGGACTCCCCATTTTGGCACGCGAGCAGAAGTGGTAGGGCTGCTATCTTTTGGTGCAGGAACCATCTTCCCCAAGGATGTAGCCTGTTTCGACGTGGCGCCAACTATGTGGCGATTTCGTACGGAGACATCAAGATCGTCTCCTGTTATATCCCTCCTGAAAAGGGAGAAAACCGTGCAGCTACCTTCCGGGACGAGCTCCACGAACTCGAGCAGGTAGTTCGGGCGGCCGGTAACAGGATCGTCCTATGTGGAGATTTTAATTCCAAGTCGTCACACTGGGGTTCCCGAGTGACAAATTGGAGAGGTAATGCCCTCTGGAAATGGGCCAACGAACTGGGCCTTCGGATCGTGAATACTGGTTGTGCGCCCACATGCACGCGGCCGCAGGGTACCTCGGTGGTGGACCTCACCTGGGCCTCTGAGGATCTGATCGCTCGTATAAATGACTGGAAAGTCGCTTCGGATCTTGAAACTCTATCCGACCACAGTGGGATCCTTTTTACCATCAGTGATATCAACAGGAGGAGAAGGACACGTCACCGTTCACGATCACAGAACTATGTGGACCCTCCTCGCTGGAACTCAAAAAAGTTTAACGAAGATACCTTTAGGGCGTCTCTGATTTGGAGCGGCGCAGTACGAAGTGCGAACTGTACATCTGCGGAAGACTGGGCTAATTGGACTAACCGCGCGATGACGGAGGCATGCAACGCCTCCATGCCGAAGGTCAGTCAGAAGAGTCCGCACCGTTCGGCGTATTGGTGGAGTCAAGAAATCGCCGAATTACGCGAAGAGTGTATTAGGGCCAGGAGACGATGGACCCGCCTTAAACTCAGACAGCGTCGCAGAAGAGAAGGGAAGGAAGATATGAACATCTCGGAGCGGTTGAGAGACTATGAGGCCGCATACAAAGTGGCCAAACGCTCTCTCAGGACATCAATTGTTAAAGCTAAAACTCAAGCGTGGAAAGACCTCATCCTTGAGATCGATAGGAACCCCTGGGGTCTTCCGTACCGATTCGTAATGAACCGACTGCAAAGAGCTGGCACCGGCCTTACCGAAACTTTGGATATGGAAACTTTGGATCGTCTTTTAGGCTCCCTGTTTCCGACCGGAGAGACGCGCAATTTGGTCAACACATGGACAGGTGAAGAATGGGTTGACGCAAACGCCATCAGACCCTTGGAAACCAGGGCTGCGATTTGTGGGTCCAAGAAATCTAATGTGGCCCCAGGCCTGGATGGGGTTAGAGCTACGGTCTGGAAGAGAATCCCACCAGCCATGGTCGAGGATGTGACAATGAGTCTTAATGCCTGTGTGCGTGAGGGGGGGTCTTTCCCACACCATGGAAGAGGGCCAGACTCGTGCTAATTCCTAAAGCTGAGGCCCATGCCCAAGTTAACGCGGGCGATTTGCCTAAGGCACGTCCCATCTGCCTACTTAGTAAAGTGGGGAAGATCTTTGAACGCATAATCGTGGAGCGCATGCATACGTTTATGAACGATCACCCTTCTGCCGACCTGTCTCCACGCCAGTTCGGTTTCCGGAGAGGCCTCTCTACGTGTGACGCCATCCTGGAGGTACAACGTGTTGTCAACGATGCCACGAGGAATGGAGGTTATGCGCTTGCAGTGAGCTAGACATTATGAACGCGTTCAATTCCCTGGACGGTGATACGCCGCGCCCTTACCCACAAGGGTTTCCCTAACTATCTGCGGCGAATTCTCGATGCGTATTTGGCTGAGCGCACAATCATGTACCCCACAATTGATGGTGGGGGTGGGAGCAAAGAGGTCCAGGCGGGCGTTCCTCAGGGATCCGTCCTGGGTCCTCTCTTGTGGAACATAGCATTTGATGAAATTCTTAGGATGGAAACCGAGGAAGGGTGCACGATTACGTGTTACGCCGATGACACTTTGATTGTGGCTGCCGCAGCATCCATCCAGGAAGTTCGAAGGCGAGCGTCCATACAGGTCTCCAGGACCATCAGTGGTATACGTAGACTTGGGCTCAACGTCGCCATCCCCAAGACAGAGGCGGTCCTGTTTCACCGGCCGGGGCGGGCCCCCTTAACCCCGCCGACGATCTGGGTCGGGGACAGAGCCATCAAGACCCAGAACTCGATGAAATACCTCGGGGTAAAGCTGGATAGCGAATGGACGTGGCAGCCGCACATAGATTATGCAGCGGAAAAGGCGAACAAAGTCGCCCAATCCTTAGTGCGACTCATGCCGAATCTCCGCGGTCCGGGGGAGGACAAACGTAGACTCTACGCCCACGTCTTTCACTCAGTAGTTTTATACGGTGCCCCGGTGTGGGCGAACGCGCTCTCGACCTCACCGCGCGCTCAAGTCCCCTTGCGCCGGGTACAACGCTTAATTGCGCAGAGAGTGGTGGCCGCGTATCGGACTGTATCCCACGCGGCGGCCACTTTACTGGCACGCATTCCGCCCATCCACTTGCTGGCGGACATGAGGAGCAGAACTTTCTTACGCCTACGAGACCTTAGGGCAAGGAGGGATCTCTTCTCTGCGGCGGAACGTGAAATCCGACGAGAAGAAGAGGAGCGGCTCCGCGAAGCGTGGTCGAGGGATATCTCCGGTCCGGAGACTGATCCCGGCTGGAGGACGCGCCAGGCGATCATTCCGGTATTCGAGAAATGGTTGGACCGGCCCCATGGTCGGTTGACCTTCCGTGTCACCCAATTGGTCACCGGCCATGGGTGCTTTAGTGCCTTTCTCTATAAAATCAGGAGGTCAGAAGTGGACTCCTGTTTCCACTGTGAAGGGAGTCCGGACACAGTGCAGCATACGTTGCAAGATTGCCCGGCCTGGGCCGAGCAGAGGAGAGTTTTGATGGGTGCAGTTGGGGACGATCTTTCACCAGCTGCAGTGATTCGAACCATTATCGAATCGAAGGAAGCTTGGGCCGCACTACGCACCTTCGCTGAAGTGGTCATGCGGACCAAGGAGGAAGAAGAGAGGGCCAGACAGAGTGCGGAGGCTGCGGCCAGGCGGCTGGAAGACTTCAACTCCGACCCTGACCAGGATGACATCCCCAGCGAGGACTCGTATTCCTCCTCATCATCATCATCTTAGGAGTTTAACAACATACGCGCCACACACCATCATTATCGTATTCCCCTCTACGCCGTCAAGAGGGAAGGCGCATTAGGATGGAAGATGGCCCGACTTGTGGCCATTTAGACGGGGTCTCACGCGAGACCCATGCGCCCCGTCATCGGGCGCTACTCGACGTGCGCCGGATGTTATGCCCATAAGCGGTTCCCGACGCACGTCATTAACGGGATTAGGACGGACAAATTGTCCACGGGGTGGAGGTTTTAGTGGGTAGTCGGTTTGGTCTGCACTCCCCTTAATTGGGGTCAGGTTAGCCGGAGTCCCACACTCCCGTCAGGACGGCCTGGCGGGGTACGTTAGGTTAGGTCAGGTCAGGTCAGGATGCGTTAGAGGCAGCGCTGGCCCGGGGGGCTTTCGTGAATTTTCTTCCCCCCCCTCTCAATATCTGGGGGGGGATTTGGGGGGGAACACTACCGGACGGCCGAGAGCGGGGGCTCTCGGTCGCGCCGATCCCCCCCAGCGTGGTGGAGGAGGAGCCGCTGGTCACGGCTCCTCCTCCAAATTACGGGAAGAGGCCCGCACGGACTTCATCCGTGCGGGCCAGCCCGAGAGGGGGAGAGAAGCATGCCTTTAGGTGATTCCTCTCCCCCTCTCACTAAGGGCCGAGTCGTTTGACCCGGGGGGGTTTTAGTGGGTATGCCGGCTAAATACGGTGAGTCCCACATAACCCGAGGGGTTCCCCCGAACCCCTCGGGTATCCATAAAGGATTTCCCCCTCGACAACAAAAAAAAAAAAAAAAAAGGCGCTGGTCCCCTCCGATGGTGCGCCACCTTGTCGTGGTGGAGGGGCTCCCCGGAACTTTTCCGGGGTCTAAGAGCGCACCGGGTGTGGCCATTCCCGTGCGTCCTTAATTGTGACGCACGGGATGGCGGAGGGTCTTGGGGCCGGGTTTGGCCTGGCGTGGTTTGGGAGGGTTATAGGGGTGATCCTTGATTGGAGAACCCCCTCCCTCTCATTCTGGGCCTGGCTGGGCTCGATTCTGTGGCTGCTCCGGTCCTTCTTTTGGGGGACCTGGGCGGCCAGGAGGGGGAGCCCGAATCCAGTGTACTCGACTCGTCGGGTATGCTGGTGACTGGCTCCCGGTTGGTGATGGGTCGGTGGGTTCCGGATTTTCCGGACCCACCGGACTGGGTCATTCCCGTGCGTCCTTAATTGTGACGCACGTGATGACGGAGGGTTTGGGGCCGGGTCTGGCCTGGCGCTGTTTTTGGGGGGGTTGTGGGGGGGATCCCTGAGTGGAGAACCCTCCCCCTCTCATTCTGGGTCGGGTTGGGCGCGGCTTGGTGGCCGCCCCGGTCCTTCTTTTGGAGGTTTCGGACAACCTGGAGGGTGGGGCCTGAATCCGGTGGACTCGGTTCGCCGTGTCTGCTGGTGACGGGCTCTCGGTTGGTGACGGGACGGTGGTGTCCTGGGTTCTTCCCGGGCTCACTGGCCTGGACTGTTCCTGTTCATCCTTGATTGTGATGCACAGGACGGTGGTGGCTGGGTCGTGTGCCCTGATCCTCCTCGGGGGATTGAGGCGCTTGGGAGACGGGAGTCTGAATCTGGCGAATTCGGTTCGCTGGATCGCCGGTGACGGACTCCTGGAGTTCCCGTTCGTCCTTAGTTGTGACGCACGGGACGGAGAAGGATTACGGGCCGGTTTAGGCGACCCTGCGCGGTTGGGGGTTGAGGGGTTGAAGAACCCCTCCCCCTATTCTGCGCGGGGCTGGAACCGGCCCGTTTGCTGCACTGGCTCCTCTGTGAGGGCTGTGATGCTGGCCGGTGGATTGAGCGATGTGACACTAAGTGTTGCGTTGTCTGATTTGCTGGCTGGCATGGCAGTTGGAGGGATTGGTGCGGCTCGGGATGTGGGTGCCTGGATCTGGCGGACCCGGCTTGCTGGGACTGCTGGTGACGGGGCCCGATTGTTAGGGTCAGGTTTCTGGGCTGATTCGGGCCTAGCGTGGCTGGGGGTCGAGGAGTTGCTGAACTCTTCCCTCTAGACTGCGTGGGGCTAGAATCGGCTCGATCGCCGTCTTGGTCCCACCTTGTGGATGGCGGCGCGGGGTGGCGGGCTTGGGTGGCGTGCTGTGAGGCGGTGCGTTACCCGGTTTGCTGACCTGCGCGGCTGTCGGAGGGACTGAAGTGGCTCGAGAAGTGGGAGCCTGGATCCGGTGGACCCGGCTCGCTGGGACCACGGGAGAAGGGCTCCCAATCGTTAGGGGGAGGTTATCCGGGCTGGTTTGGGCCCTGTGCGGATGGGGGTCGAGGGGTTGTTGAACCCTTCCTCCTATTCTGCGCCGGGCTAGAATCGGCTCGGTCGTCTTCCTGATCCCACCTTGTGGGGCGGTGGCGCGGGCCGGCGGGCCTGGCGGTGAGCTGCGGGGCGGTATGCTGCCTGGTCTAATAGTTTGCGCCGCTGTCGGAGGGATTAGGAGGACCCGAGAGGTGGGTGCTCGGACCTGGTGGACCCGGCTCGCTGGGTCCGCCGGCGACGAGCACCTTTGATTGGTGACGGCCCGAAGGTGTTCCGGTATCCCCGGATCCATCGGGTTGGGCCTGTCCCGTACATTCTTGGTGTTCGGGACGTAGGAGTACGTCCGGGTTGGCGGGGTCTCGCGCCGGCGGTAGGTTGAGGGGTGCGGAGTTTTGACCGCCGCCCCCTCCCTCCGTGCTGCGTGGGGGCTGCAGTCGGCCCGGTTGCTGTCCCTGTCTCTCCACGTGGGGTGGTGGCGGCGATGCGGAGCTGTCGGCTGGACGGTGTGCGTACGGCTGGATGAGGGGGGGCCGAGTGTGGATATTAAGGGTCAGCTTCACTGGCCCTGGTCAACCAGAGCAACCGCCCCTCTCCTCTGCCGCGTGCCGTCTGGGCGCGGACCTGTGTCGCCGTTGTTATCGGAGGGGCAGGGTCGGCCCGGTTGGTAGACTCCCCCACCTCCTTGACGACCTTGCTCTAGTGGGGCCCGATGGGAGTTGGGGGGGATTTCTTTTCTTTACGGGAAGTGACACTTTGTGTCTCGGGGAGACCTCGCGCCGCGGAATGACCTGAGCCCCATTCCGTGCGAGGCCTCTCCACGAGTGCTATAAAAAGGGGGGGAGCTGGTGGCAGTCGGCTCTCTTCCCCTAATTAACGAGTAGGGACCCGAGGGTCAAGTCCGGTAGGGGACCAGACGAATGCCTGTAGGTGATACCTGGTCCCCTATCATTAGGAACTTATGAATGGCTGCCGGGTGAGGTTTTAGTGGGTAGTGTTGACAGGCGTGGTCCAAACCGGGTCCGCTCTGGGTGCCGGCGGGTTAGGCCCTGCGACTGTTACCTGGCTGCCTTCCCCACTCGGGGGAGGGTGGCAAGGACCCTAGCGGAAGTTTGGGTTCTAGGTACGGCCATGCGGGTGTCCCCCTGTCCGGAGTAACGCTCTTTGCGTAGGTTCTTAGACCCAGCTGCGCCGCTTGTGCAATGAGTCCCACATAACCCATGGGACCTTGATTGCTCCCCAAGGACCCATGGGTATCCGTAAACAGGATTTCCTCATCCTTAACAAAAAAAAAAGAGGCGGCGATGGTAGTGGCCGGACAACTCCCTTGGGATGTCCAGGCCGGAGTCCGCGCGTCTATGTATGAGTGGCGCGCGCGGCTCCGTGCCGGGGGAATCCGGCCATCACCAAAAGCGATTGCGGCAAGGCACGACCAGCTGCGGCAGCGCGCAGTCGAGAGATGGAAGGACGAGCTAGTCCATTGTAGGAGGGGACTGCGCGCTGTCGGGGCGATCCGGCCAGTTCTGGCCGAGTGGATGGATCGCCGCCACGGCGGACTCCAGTTCAGGCTGGTGCAGGTACTCACAGGCCATGGATGTTTTGGCGAGTACCTGCACCACAAAGCCAAGAGAGAGCGCACCACTAAGTGTCACCATTGTGATGAGACGGTGGACACGGCGCAGCACACCTTAGAGCATTGCCCAGCTTGGGCAGAGCTGCGCCGTGTCCTGATAGAAGTAATAGTAGATGAGAGAAGGAGAATAGAGGAAGAGGAGCCTGGGGGGAAGGACCTCTCGCTTCCGGCCGTCGTGAAAACGATGGTCCGGAGCAAGAGGTCATGGGGTGCAATGGCCTCCTTTTGCGAGAGCGTGCTTTCGCGAAAGGAGGCAGCCGAGCGGGATCGGGAAGTCGACCCCGACGCCGATCCCGCTCGAAGAAAGAGGAGGGGACGGAGGTGGCGGCAATTCGTCCGCCTCCTCTGATACTGCCGGTATGGCAGCCCCTCCTCCTCACACGAGACGCGGCCGACAAGTGCGGGGGCACTTGTGGCCACCAGGCGTCTCGGAGTGGGGGGGGCGACTTTGCTAGGTGGTCCGGCAAGTCGCCCCAGTCGGGGTCGGGGGTGTTCCCTCCGTTGTGCGCCACCTTGCCGTGGTGGAGGGGCTCCCCTGGGAGAAATCCCAGGGGTCTAAGAGCGCACACATGGAAGGAATAACCATGTTAAAAAACCCGGGCAGGTCGGGCTCGTGAGGGGGGCTATCCCAACCGACCTAGGAGTGGAGTCTCCGATATAACCTCCCGTGGAAGACAACCACGTTAAAAAATTACAATTTTTATGGACGATATGGATAATAGTAGATTAAAGCTACCACCCCAGGGATCTCGGGTGCCCAGGGGTCGGCGCAGGGGGGGTACAGTCCCGGCCCCCCCTGCGTCGTCATCAGGCGACGGGCGGTACGGGGCGTGCGACGCGGGCGCCCCGTACCATCGGGCTACCGCGGATGCTCTTTGGGTGTTAGCACTAAGAGCCTTGGAAGAGCTCCTATACTTTTTGGGGGAGCGGAGGCATACTGACGAAGCCTCTTATGCCTCGGCAGTAAGGAGGGGAGGGAGGTCTGGGTGTCCCACACGGACGGTGGGCACCCAGACCCCCTCGGCTGTGGGTGTGTCCTCCGCCAGGTGCTTCAGGTGCCTGGCGCGGGGGCACACCCGGAGGTTCTGTCCCTCGGCTTCCGATCGGAGAACTCTATGTCTCCGGTGCGGGGCCGAGAGACATCAGGTCAGGGAGTGTGCGGCGAAAGCCGCACACTGCCCTGCGTGTAGTGAGATCGGGCGGGTGGCGTCACACCGGATTGGTGGGCCCACCTGCCCGATCGTTCCCCCTCGAAAGGGGGGAGTGCAAGGAGGCGGAGGTCTAAAGGGGAAGAGGGTGTTCCCCTTTTTCCCCCGAAGACTCCTGGGGCGACATCCGCGGGGCTCTCCTTTGAGACCCCCATGGAAGTGGTGGAGAGTGGGGGGAGGATTCTCCCCCCCTAACTACGTGGTCGGAGGTGGCGAAGAAGGGATCCGCGTCAGGGCGGACCCCCGAAGTCGCCACCTTCTCGCGTGAGAAGGCAGGCCTCCCGGAGGAGACTTCCGCGCGCGCGGAGAGTGTCACCCCTACCGAGATGGCTGAAGAGATTGGGGTGGAGGCGGTGCAGGATCCGAAACTGACCCGCCTCCACTCCGCTGTCTGCCTAGAGAGAATTGGGCCGACAGGAGAGGAGGTCCGCTTCTTCGCGGCCGGGTTTGAGGAGGGGGCGGAGGTAGGGAGTGTGTCACCACTCTCCCCCTCCCCCTCCGATGACCCTCTCAAGGCCGCGAAGAGGCGGAAGAAAAAGAAAAAGAAAGGCGGGTATCCACTGGGGGGGGACTTCACGTCTCCTTCCAATTAATTATTAGTGGGGTCGGTCAGGAGCTGGGGCTCCTGACCGACTCCAGCCCCACTAACATCTGGGGCGGGGAAGGTTCCGGGGTGCCGGACCTTCCCCTGTATTCTAAGTACTCGAGGCAGGGGGAGGTAGGGGTCTCTGCCCTCTCCCCCTGCAGAGGCCGCTTAACGGCCACGCCCCGAGGGGGAGCAGGACGAATGCCATAAGGTGATACCCTGCTCCCCCTCACTATGGGCTTAGGAAGGCACCCCGGGGGGGTTTTAGTGGGTATGCCCGAGGGGGGGTTCTGTCCCCCCCTCGGGAGACTCCCACATAACCCCAGGGACTCCCCAGAGTTCCTGGGGTACCTATAAAAGGTAACTATAAAGGTACCTATAAAGGTTTCCCCCTCGTGAACAAAAAAAAAAGTTGTGGGGGGTCCCCTCAAATTGGCGCCACCTTGTCGTGGTGAGGGGGCTTAGGGAGGGACTCTGCTGATCCATCCGGTCAATGATGGTTGGTTTACCTCCATCATTGACCTGATGGGGAGGAGTCCCTCCTGACCAAGAGCGCCAAGGACGAACGGGGCCGGCACCCCGAAAGGGCTTGTCCCATGCCGGACGAGGTCTCCGGGGATGGAGGTGTCGCTGGAGGAGTACACCTTCTCCCCGGAGATGGAGGAAAAGGGGAAGCACCCTGATAGGATCCCCTGTCAAATGCTGGAGGAGTCTCCGGGTGGGGGTGAGGTGTCGTTGGACGAGTACATTTCCCCCCCCCCGAAGCGGAGGAAGGGGCCTGGCTCCCCGGGACTAGTCCCAAATGCTAGGACGGGTCTTCGGGTGAGCGGGGTTTCATACTCTCTCCCCGAAGTGGAGGATGGGGATTCCGGCACCCCGTGATTTATCCCAAAATGCCTGGAGGCTTGAAGGGGCCCTGATCCGGTGGACTCGGTTCGCCGAGTCTACTGGTGAAGGGCCCCTGGATCGTGACGGGCCGGTGGTGTCCCGGAACTCCCGGGCCCACCGGGCCGGGCCGCTCCGGGCCGCTCGGACGTTTCCAAGGCGCGGCTGGGGCGGCGGTGGTGTGGGCCCCCATTCCTTGGACGGCCTGGTTCTGTCCAGGCCTGGCGGGGGAATTAGCCCCCCTCCCAGGTGAGACGGGTTATAGGGGGGCGGCGTTGTGCTCTAAGGGTGGGGCGGGCCAGAGGAATGCCATAGGGTGATGCCTGGCCCCCCTCCACTATGGGGTCCATGAAGGCCACCGGGTGGGGTTTTAGTGGGTAGTCTCGCACGGGTCGGGGTATTTGCCCGCCGTGCGAGGAGTCCCACATAACCTGCGGGTTCATGGTGCCTCCTCAGCCCATGGCCCGTGGGTATCCATAAAGGATTTCCCCATCCTTACCAAAAAAAAAGTTGTGGGGGGGTCCCCCCTCCGTTGTGCGCCATCTTGCCGTGGTGGAGGGGCTCCCTTGGGAGAAATCCTAGGGGTCTAAGAGCGCACACATGGAAGGAAAACCATGTTAAAAAACCCGGGCAGGTCGGTCTCGTGAGGAGGGTTATCCCAGCCGACCTAGGAGTGGAGTCTTCGATGTAACCTCCCGTGGAAGACAACCACGTTAAAAAATTACGGATTATGGTTGGAAATGTTTAAGAAAAATACTGATGTACCGCCCCAAGGGTCCCGGAGCCCCAGGGAGAGTATGGTCCCGGCCCCCCCTGTGTCGTCATCGGACGACGGGCGGTGCGGGGCGTGCGCCGCAGGCGCCCCGCACTACCGGGCGACTGCGAGGAACGATGAGGCCCTCCGGACCTTAGTCCGGAGTGCCCTGGTGGGGCTCCTCCGCCTTCTCGAGGAGGGGGAACCAGGCGCGAGATGTGTGTGCTCGGGGAGGCTTGCCCCCCGAGTGGTACGGGAGGCGTAGGGCCTCGGACTTGCTCCGGGTCCTACGCCTCGGTTTTAAAAGGAGGAGGGAGGCCTGCGTCTCGTAGGACGGTTGGGACGCAGACCTCCCTGGAGGCTGGTGCCCCCCCCCAGGTGCTTCAAGTGCCTGGGGAGGGGGCACATTCGGAGATGGTGTCCCTCCACCGCCGACCGGGGCAATTGCTGCCTCAGGTGCGGGGTGGAGGGACACCATGTGCGTGGCTAAGGCCGCGCACTGTCCCATGTGTGAGGAGGCCGGGCACGTGGCGTCCCACCGCATTGGTGGGCCCACGTGCCCGGTGGTTCCCCCCCGGAAGGGGGGGGGAGAAAAGAAGGAGGAGAAATAAGGGAGGGGGGCTTTACCCCCTCCTTTGGTGCCTGCGGAGGGGCCCCCGCTTCTGTGCGGGGTGTCTCCTTCCCAGGTGGAGGTTATGGTGGTGGACTCTCCCTCACAGGAGAGTTTGCCCCTTTGTAGGGTGGTCTCTCCTGTGGGGGAGACAATGGATGTGGATGGGGGAGCGGGGGAAAAATCCCCCTTCCCCCTCTCAGAGGTGGTGGATGGAGGGGGAGGAATCCCTTCTCCCCCCCGCGGTTACGGGTGGGGATGCGGGGGAGAAACTCCCCCTCCCCCCTGTGGTGGCGGGGGGAGAGATGGGGGAGGGGTCCCTCCTCCCCCCAGGAAGGCGAAGGCCCCTCGGCTGAGCGCAACCCTTAGGGGTCCCGAGCCGGGGGAAGAGGGTGGGGAGGTGGCGTAGGATTTAAAACTCTCCCGTCTCTTCCCCACGGTCACCCTCTCGAGGGTGACCGATAAGGAGGTGGGGGCGGCGGCCTCCTTGGACACCGTCCCCCCGGCCACCACGGTGGCCAAGGTAGGCCAACCCAAGGGTTCCCCCCAAGGAAAAGGAGAAAGAGGGAGGGTCATTCCCCCCCTCAAGACGGAGGCTGCTCCGATCCTCCCGGGATCGTCTTCGGTGGGGGAGCGGGCGGGACGGGGGGAAGACCCGTGTCTTTTTCCCTCCTCCACCGCCCCTCCTACAGGAGGATAGGGTCCTGGGAGGATATAATAAAGATCATGGAGCATGGAACCGTCCCCCCGCACCAAGAGGTGTTGTGGAGGGCGGTTCTTGAGGAGGTGAAACGTGGAGACCCCCGAGTCGCTGGGGGTCTCCGCAAAATCAAGGGGGGGACACTGGCATCAATTTTGATGCCACTGTCCTCCCCCAAGGTCCAGATAGCGTCGATGTTGTGAGGGGCGCCGTCACAAGATTGGCGGCGGAGCACCCAGGTTGGGAGCTTCGCTGCCACGTGACGGCGATCCCCCCGCAATATCGACGCCCAAAGGTGGCCCCGGGGCGGGTGTCGGGGGCACCCGTCAAGGCGCCCCCCGATATCCGCCTCGAGGCGAACAAATTCTTTCTAGAAGGGGTGGAGGAGGGGGAGGGTCCTCCCTCCCCGGTGGACCTCCACCCCAAAAAGAAGAAAAAGATGAAGAAAAGAGTGGCTGGGGGCACTTAAGCCCCCAGCCACTCTTTGCCCCCCCATAACATCGGGGGGCTGTGTGCCCCCCCTCCTAACATCTGGGGGGGATTGGGGGGGAAAGATATCGGCCGGCTGAGAGCGGGGGCTCTCAGTCGAGCCGATTCCCCCCAGGGTAGTGGAGGGGGAGCCGTCGGAGCCCGGCTTCCCCTCCAAGTAAAAACCGAAAAGAGGCCCTTAATTGGGCCAGCCCGAGGGGGGAGAGACGCATGCCATAAGGCGATTTCTCTCCCCCCCTCTCTAAGGGTTGGGAAGGCTGCCCCGGTGGAGTTTTAGCGGGTATGCCAGTTAAATACAGTGAGTCACGCATAATCCGTGGGGTTCCCCCGGACCCCCGGGTATCCATAAGGATTTCTCCATCGACAAAAAAAAGAAAGTTGTGGGGGGTCCCGTGGAAACAACCATGTTAAAAAACCCGGGCAGGTCGGGCTCGTGAGGAGGGTTATCCCAGCCGACCTAGGAGTGGAGTCTCCGATATAACCTCCCGTGGAAGACAACCACGTTAAAAAATTACGTATCATGGATGAGTATGTCAAATAAGGTATTGAACTTACCGTCCCAGGGGTCTCGGAGCCCCAGGGGCCGGCGTGGGGGGGTGGTGTGGCCCTCCCCACGTCGTCATCAGGCGACACACCGGGCAGGGGGTGCGACGCAGGCCCCCTGCCCATGAATGCGCCTGCGGGTGTCGCGCATGAGGGGGCCAGGGTCCTCCTTTTAGAAAGGGCCCTGGCGGTTTTTGAGGGGCTCCTCCAGTTGTTGGGGGAGCCGTCGGCGAGGTGTCTCTGCTCTGGGGGGCGCGCCCCCCAGGGCAGTTCGGGAGGCGTAGGCCCGGTTTTGTCCGGGACCTACGCCTCGGTTGTTCGAGGAAGGGGGAGGCCTGCGTCCCGTTCTGTCGGGACGCAGACCTCCCCGGAGGTAAGTGCCCCCCCCAGGTGCTTCAAGTGCCTGGGGAGGGGGCACATTCGACGGCTATGTCCCTCCGCTGCCGACCGGGGCAATTGCTGCCTGCGGTGTGGCGCGGAGGGGCATCATGTGGGGGCGTGTGCGGCGCCGGCCGCACATTGCCCCCAGTGTGCCGACGCGGGGCTACCCGCTCGCCACCGTATTGGTGGGAGTGGGTGCCCCGTGGTCCCTCCCCGTCGCGGGGGAGGGAGGAGGAAGCGGAAGAAGGGGAAGAGGGCTTCACCCCCTTCCCCGGTTGTTCTTGGGGAGGGGAGGGGGGCTTCACCCCCCTCCCTGGTAGTTCCTGGGGAGGGGCCCCCGCCTTCGGGTGGGGTGATCCCTCCCGAGGCGGATGTCCCCATGGAGGTCGTCCCCGAGGCTGGCTTTGTTGCTGGTCCGGGGGAGGCCTCCGTGGTGCACTTGCCCTCCATGGGCTCCCTTTCTGGGGAGCTCATGGAGGAGGTTGGAGGTAAAAGGGGAGGAGAGGAAGCTCCCCTCCCCCGCAGGAGTAATAGGAAGCGGGAGAAAAACTCCCCTCCTATTTCGGATGGTGGGAGGGAGGCGGGTGTCGCTGATGCCAAGCTCTCCCGCCTCCTCCCCTCGGTCAGCCTCACGAGGCTGACCGATAAGGAGACGGGGGCGAAGTCCCTTCAGGACTTCGCACCCCCAAACACCACTTTGGTGGTTAAAAAGCCGGAGGAGTATCCGGATATGGTGGGGTTGGAGTTCGGAGCCGTGTTTTTGCGCCTCTGCTTCCGCCCCATCCCCCCGGAGGCTGAATCCCCGAGCGACCCTTTCCAACTGGGCCATCTGGTCTGGAGTAGCGTGGTGGGGGCAGTGAAGTTGCGGGACCCTTCGATCGCGGAGGGTCTGAGCGCGTTCAAGGTGTCGAGGAGAGGTATTAACTTTATCGCGGATGTTCTTCCCCGCGGTCGGAGAGGCACCGCCCAGCAAATTCGTGAGATAACTCGGGCCGTCGCTAAAGATAACCCGAGTTGGGAACTTACGTGTATTTATCTGGATGAGGTCCCCCCGAGCTACGGCCGGTGGACTGATGTGGAGGAGTTGGGAGGTGGGACAAAAGAGCCCCCTCCCAACTATATACCAGAAGCTAACCGCTTCTTTGTTGAGGGGTGGAAGGAGGGGGAGGATCCTCCCCCTATAGATCTCCACCCCAAAAAGACAAAGAAGCGGGGGGCAAAAATTTAAACGTAAAGGTGGCTGGGGGCGGGGGCCCCCAGTCGCCTTTAGCCCCACTAACACCCGGGGGCGGCCCCCCCTCTTAACATCTGGGGGGGCGGGGGAAGGTTGTGGTGACCCAACCTTCCCCGGAGTTCGGCGATTAACTTTGGGGGGAGTCCTCTCCCCCCCAGGATAGGGGCTGTTAAAAGCCACGCCCGAGGGGGAGCCGGACGAATGCCTCTGGCGATACCCGGCTCTCCCTCACTATGGGCAAGGACGGTCACCCCCAGGGGTTTTAGTGGGTATGCCGGAGGGGAACTTCTTTCCCCTCCGGTGAGTCCCACATAACCCGTAGAGGTCCCCCCGGGCCTCTCGGGTATCCATAAAGGATTTCCCCTGGGTAACCAAAAAAAAAAAAAAAAGGGGGGGTCCCGGAGCCCCAGGGGCCGGCGTAGGGGGGGTATTATCCCGGCCCCCCTATGTCGTCATCGAACAACGGGCGGTGCAGGAGGTGCGACGCGGGCCTCCTGCACAACGAGGCTACCGCGGGGAGCTCTCTCTGGGCTTTGGCCCGGAGAGCATTGCAGGGGCTCCTCCTCCTCTTCGAGGAGGAGGAGCGGAGGTTTAGTGCGGGCTCGGGGGGGTTTGCCCCTCCGAGTCACACGAGGAGCAATAGTGCTCGGATGGCCAGAGCCGGAGCATTTTCTTATGCTTCGGCGGTGAGGAAGGGGGGTGGGTCTGGGTGTAAACCCACACGGACAGTAAAACCCAGACCCCCCCGGATACGACGGTCCCCTCGACCAGATGCTATAAGTGTCTGGCGAGGGGACACATTAGATGTTTGTTGCATTAGACAATTGTTGCCTCCGGTGCGGGGTGGAAGGACATCACGTTGGGGCGTGTGCGGCTAGGGCCGCACACTGCCCCAAGTGTTACGAGGAGGGGCTTCCCGCCTCCCACCGGATTGGTGGGGGCGGATGCCCGGTGGTTCCTCCCCGCCGTGGGGGAGGAAAGAGGAGAAGGAGGCTTAAGGGGAGGGGGGTTATACCCCCTCCTGTGGTACCTGGGGAGGCGCCCCCTCGGGTCGGGGTGTCTCCTCCCCAGTTGGAGGTTACTGTGGAGGTCGTCCCCGTGAAGGGTTCGTGTGCCGTCCCGGGAGCGGCCTCCATGGAGGTCACTCCCTCAATGGGTCCCCCATCTGGGGAGCCCATGAAGGTAATGGAGGATGGGGGGGAGGTTTTTAAGTCTCCCCCCCCGTAATCAGGTGGAGGTGGCGATGGAGGACCTTACGTCGGTTGGGTCCGCGGCAGCCGCCACCCCCCCCACACAGGGAGACGGTTAGCCCTCCCGCTGAGGGAAGGAAGGTGGTCTCTCTTGAGGCGGCCCCCCCGGTTACTGTTGTGGCCGAGGGGAAGAAGAAGAAGAAGGGGAAGAAACCTAAGGGGGGACTAAGGTCCCCCCCGGGTTGACGACCCCGATCCCACTCCTGCAGAGGGTTCTGTCCCCGCAGGAGTGGCGGAGGAAGCTGGGGAGAAGACGGGGGACGCGAAGTTGTCCCGTCTCCTCCCCTCGGTCAACCTTTGTAGGTTGACACAGAGGGAGATGGAGGCCCTGGCTGCTATGGCTAGGGGCGAGGAGGGGGTGGCGGACTCCATTGCGGATGCCGTCGAGGAGCGCATCGTGTACGCCGTCGAGGAACGCATGATGTCCTCCCTCGCCTCGACTATCAGGGCCTCCTTAGGCCCGTATATTGAGGCCTTGGGAGGGAAGAGGCGGCGGCGACCCCTCAGGACGCCGTCCTCCCTTTCCACCCAGAAGCCATTAAGGAAATAAAAAAGAAGAGGTGACTGGGGACTCCGTCCCCAGCCCCCTTACTTGCCCCCACAACATCGGGGGGCAGTCTTCCCCCGTCCTAACATCTGGGGGGATTGGGGGGGAGAGTTATCGGCCGGCTGAGAGCGGGGGCTCTCAGTCGCGCCGATCCCCCCCAGGGTAGTGGAGGGGGAGCCGCTGGTCACGGCTCCCTCTCCAAAATTACGAGATGAGGCCCTTACAAGGGCCAGCCCGAGAGGGGGAAAGAAGTATGCCCTAAGGTGATTCCTCTCCCCCTCTCGCTAAGGACCGGGATGATTGACCCGGGGGGGTTTTAGTGGGTATGCCGGCAAGTCATTTTTGACTTGCCGGAGACTCCCACATAACCCGAGGGGTTCCCCCGAACGTCTCGGGTATCCATAAAGGATTTCCCCCTCGTTAACAAAAAAAAAGTTGTGGGGGGTTAAAGAGGCCCCCTGAAGCCTGGCAGCACTTACGCTGCACGTAACCTCAGGAGTCCCCAAAGGGGAGAGGGATTTATCTCTCTTCCCTTATCATTGATTAGATGCTGGGGGGGCACTTTCCCTCCAGCGGGGGGGCCGGCTGGGAGTGGACTCCCACCGGCCCCAGCCCCCCATCATTACACGGGGAGGACGGGGCAAGGTCGAGGTGACCCGACCTTCCCCCTAGAAAGCAAGGTCCCGGGGCGGGTGTTCTTTCAGGGGGAGACTTTGATTAGACTCCTCCTGCCCCGTCCCGGGAAGGGACCGACAGCGGTCGCACCCTGGGGGGGAGTGGGATGAAATGCCTCTGGCGATGCCCCACTCCCCCCTCTATGGGTAAGGATTGGTCACCGGCGGGAGTTTTAGTGGGTATACCTGGGATCTCTTCCCAGGGAGTCCCACATAACCCGCGGGCCCCTATCCCCAGGGGCCTGGGGGTATCCATAAAGGATTTCTCCCGCCTTACCAAAAAACAGAAAAAAGTTGTAGGAAGATGGATTCGGGGGAGATTTTCAGTCTGCCCCTTTCCATCCCCCTTCCCGCACCCCTCGTTTTGTGTTCTGTCACGACGGAGGGTGTGGGGGTGGACGCGCTTTACGATCGCTGGGAGCATTGGTTCCCCGCTCCTTCCGTCTTGTGCGTTGTCACGACGGAGTGGGTGGGGGCTGATGCTCTCTTCGAACGTTGGGAGAGTTGGGTCCCTCCTAGGACCCAAGAACTCCCTCTTGTTTTGGAGGAGGGTGGGGGGGAAGCGGGCGATGATGGGGATCATTTAGATGATCCTAAGTTATCTCGCCTCCTCTCTACGGTAGATTTAGGTCGGCTGTCGGAGGAAATTATAGCTTCCTATGATGACAGTAGACTTTTTTTTTTGTTGACTCAGGGGAAACTTTTTATAAGTATCCTGGAGACTCGGGGGAATCCCCAGGGTTATGTGGAATTCTCCGGAAGGGAGAATGAGTCTCCCTTCCGGCATACCCAATAAAACCCCTGAGGGGTGCCTTTCCTTGGCCCATGTGAGGGGTGCTGCGGCGGTGGCCAAGGAGGTGGGGGCAGCTTCCTTGGAGGCTGCCCCCTTGGCTTTCAAGGCCAATATTAAGACGGGGGAGGATGAGTCCTTTTTTAGGGACATCTTCCACCTTGCTACTCGGAGGAAAAGACTAGGGGATATTCAGCTGGACCGGGGTTGGCTAAAGCCAGAACGGCTCCGCTGTTTCCCCTGGTCTGCTGTGCTCACTTGGCTCAACTCTTCCGGTTAAGCTGGAGTCGAAGGAGAACGGGACAGCCTTTTTACGATAGGCACTGGCATTACCTTCAAAGACCACACAGAAAGGCAGAGAGTCTATTTGGCCGAGGGTTGGGCATTGGAGTTCCTGTCGAGGATCCAGCCTCCCCTTTCTTCCAGATTATTAAATGATGGCTCCCCCCCCCGAGTGCTGGGGGGGACCATGGATCTAGTTCATCCCTCTGAGGACAGTCCTTCTAAGTGGGGGGGTGGTCAGGAGCTGGGGCTCCTGGCCAATCCTCCCCACCTAACATCGGGGTGAGGAAGATCTCAGGGGTGTCGGGCCTTTACATGTAGTTCTTTGTTATCATAGCGTGGCAGGGGAGGTAGGGAGTCTTTGCCCTCTTCCCCTGCAGAGGCCGTTAATAGCCATGCCCGAGGGTGGAAGGACGAATACTTATGGCGATACCCTTCCACCCATCATTTTGGGCCAAGGATAGGCACCCCGGTGGGATTTTGAGTAGGTATGCCCGGAGGTGTTTTCTCACTCGGGTAGGTCTATAACTTGAGAGTTCCCAGAATCCTGGGGTACTATCAAAAGTTTCTCACGTCACCAAAAAAAAAAAAAAAAGGTTAGGTTAGGTTGATTTAGGTTAGGTTAGGTTGGGTTGGGTTGGGGTTGGGTTGGGTTAGGTTAGGTTAGGTTGGGTTAGGTTGGGTTGGGTTGGGTTGGGTTGGGCAGGATTCCTTGGGACTTGGGTCTGCAGGAGGATTTTTGAAGGTTGGGTTGCTTCACAGGGGGTTGGGTTGGGTTGGGTTGCGTGCTGGGGGGTTCTGTCCCCACCGCTCAAATAGGACCGAGGTCTGGCCTCGGTCAACCTAGCCTGGGGAGGCCTGCGTCCCGTTCTGTCGGGACTGGGCTCTAACACAACCACCCCCCCCCAGGTGCTTCCAAGTGCCTGGGGCGGGGGCATGTTAAACCTAGGTGGTGCCGTCTTTAACTCGACGGGGCAATTCCTAACTCCCGGTGCGGCGGACGGAAGCATGTTTCACAACATGCACGGCCTTGTTCTTCAACTGCCCATATGTAGAGGGTAACTGCAACCGTGTGAGTGGGGCAGGGCCTTGAACACATCCCTCCCCGCAACAACACAACAGAAGAGGACGAAACCTAACCTAGCCTGTGGGGCCTCATTGGAGATAATCCTCCACAGGATAACACAGAATGGACCTGGGCTCTCCATAATGGGAGGAGTCCACCCCAGAAGAAGAAATGGAGGCAGGCTCTCCCTCGCGGGTGAGTCCACCTCTCCTGAATTCCCCTATGGAGGTCGCCATGAGGTTTACCCGTCGAGTCGGTGAGGTGGCCTCACATGGGGAGACTCCCAGTTGCTGGGGGCCTCTCCTGGGGCCCCTATGGAGGCAGAATGGGGGAGGGGCAGTTCCCTCTCCCTTCTTGGAAGGTTGGTGGGGAGGAGAATTCCCCCTTCCCAGTAGAAGTGGGAGAGGGAGACAGAAACTCTCCTCCTCCTCCCTACATGAGCCTCTGGAAGATAGGGGCAGCGCCTTTGGGCATTCTTATCCTGAGTAGCCAGAGCAACCACAAGGGGGGGACAAGTTCCCCCCCCAAAGCTGCAAAGACAGAGGGGTGTGTCTCCCCTCCAAACAGAGGTAGCCGCGACGCTCCGGGACCAGCGTCTGTGGGGGGGGCAGGGGGAGGTGTTTCTTGCTCTCCTCTACATCGCCCCACAGGCAGGAGTTCAGTCCCTGGACATATAGCATTATGAGTACGGAACATTCCTCCGCCGCATGTGTGTTAAGCTGCTGGGGAATGGTTGTAAGAAAGTCAGGCCTGGAACCCTGCGTCATGGGGGTCTTCATAAGATGGGGGAACATATCAATTTTGATGCCACTGTTTCTCCCAAGGTCCAGGAAGTATCGATGTTGTGAGGTGCCGTCACTGGGGAATTGGCAGCGGAGCACACCAGGTTGGGAGCTCCGCTGTCATCGCTGTTTTGGCGCGATCACAATATCGACGCCCCTAAAGAGGCCCCGACACTTGAGACGTCGAGGTAAATGCCATTCAAGGCGCCCCCCCCGATGTCCATAGCGGGGCAAATAGAAATTCTTCTTGGGGTTGAAGGTGGGGGATGGTCACTCCATCCCAGCAGGCCTCACCCCAGAGGAAAAAAAGAAAGAAAGACAGCAGGGGTGAGGCTGGGCTACCCAGTCACCCCCTCTAACCCACAACATCGGGGGGGCACTTGCAATCACCCCCCCCTCTACCTGTTCAGGGGGGGGGTTGGAGACACTACCGGACGGCCGACCTGAGGCTCTCGGTCTGAGCCTCCCAGCTGGTGGAGGAGCCGTTGGTCACGGCTCCTCCTCCCTGACCCCTGAAAGGAGCCCACCAGACACAATTCGTGCAGGCTGGCCCAATTAGAGGAAAGCATGCCATTTTGATTCTCTCCCCTCCTGGGGCCTCGTGGTGACCCTGGCCAGGGGGTTTAGTGGGCCTGGCCCGTTAATGAGGGAGACTCCCACCTGGCCTATTTCCCTGACCCCTCATGTGGAAGTCCTGACCCCACCTGAGCAGCAAGGCCGGTTCTGAAGAGGCAAGCCTGACCTGGGTGAGCCTGGCCACTGCCCCTGTCTTTCCTAACGGCCTGAGGAATGGCCTGAGATGGAGGACCATCCCTTTGCCTGACGTCAGAGGCTGGCGGCTGACCCGGCCTGCGTCGGCCTATCTGAGCCGTCGATATTGAGCCTGATCACTGCGTCACATGTTGGCGGAGCTCGGCCATAGTGCTCCGCCAGTAAAACGACCTCACAACCTCACTTCCCGGATGAGAGAACGGTGGCATCGCGATGGCAATCCCCCTGTCTTGCGAGACACAGCGACGCAGAAGTGCCGCATTCGGCTGGCCATTCCCGGCCAGCTGGGAAGAATGATTCCACTAAATGGTGCTGTAAACGTCCGAGACGAGCTCTGCCCCTTGAGGCGACGGAGAGCAAGCCCGTTCAGGCGTCTTGTACCTGTTTGGAGAACACAACCTGCGTCTTGCCGCTCTTCACGCTGATGAAGTGCGTCATGAAAGAACGCCACTCCTTACCTCTCTGTTCTGGTGGTGGCCCGCGTGAGGAGGAGGGAGGAGGGGTTTTACTTACACTAAACTTGGGGAAGGGGTCTCCACCAGCCTCAGCCCCTCCCCAAGCTACTTGAGGAGAACTCGGCCCCATGAGCCACTTGGGCTCAGGCAGTCTGTCTCAGAGCGTGGCCTATGGAGAATCCGTCAGGAGGGACTCTTGCATGAGGCTATTTCCTTCCTCCTGAGGTGAACTCCGGAGAATACCACATTCTCCCCTAAGTGGGACATCCCCAATCAGGAGAAGACTCCCGCAGCTGGGAGAATTTCCCCTTCTCTCCTTCTTCTTGCAGGGAGGGATAACTGGGCACCGCTCACCCACTGCGGTGACAGCAACCTCCCCATGGCGACAGTGGTACTCTGTTGGTCATGGGAGGGCAAAGTGCCCCGGTCGTTGAACACCACACTACTGAATAATAACCCCTTTGAGCATGACACCTGAGGTTACCTCCGGGAGGGTGCGTCCCGACAGAGCACCCCGCCTCGGCCACCGAGCGGCTCTACACCAACGACTCAGAGTGGGGCTGTGCCTCTGTGAAGAAATTCCCCACTGGGAAGGAGAATTTCTCAATCTCAGACCTGGATCTCGAAGAGGCCTCACACTGCAATGAACCTAACCTAACCTGGCCCTGGCCTGGCCTGGCCTGGCCAACCTGGCCTGGCCCTGGCCTACAGCCTGGCCTGGCCTGGCCTGGCAGGGTTGGAGGCAGCATGGTGCGGGGTTGCAGGAATCGGGGTGCATGGTCACCGGAGGAAAACACCTCTCGAGACACCACCCTGCTGCCGAGAGGTATGGCCCAAATGACAGTGAAGAATATCGCCATAACATTCGTCCTTCCGCCCCTCGGCTGAAGCCGATAACGGCCTCTGCAGGAGGGCAAAGACATGATAACAAAACCATGGCTGCCAATAGTCGGGGAAAAGAATCGGTCAGAGCCCATTATAGAAGGACTGCTCTGAAGCTTTCAGAATGAACATGTTATGTTGACTCTAGAGTATCGTTATGTCGCAGAGGCAGTGGATCTCGAACTCAATGAGCCCTAAACCCGGAAATGAACCACTGACCAGCGACCGTTGCCAAAAGCACGATGCGTTCTCCTTCGTCGGCTTAACCGGGGTTGACCGAGAATGGCGCGACGGTCAGAACGGCGGAGCCGCTGCGGTAGCCAACCCGATCAGCTATCCTGATCCTCTACTGTAGCTGCGGGAGTTTGACTTCGAGCAACCGCTTGGCCCGGCAGGACGATCTCCCCGCAAACCTTCTGCTCGCTGGCCGAGGCCGGGCTCATTGCCCGCACTCCCGACCGTGACTAATCAGGTTAACCGCCGGGCGGGAGGAGGACGGCTGGTCGACTCGAAACTCATCATCATGTCCGCCGGGCGTGAAGCGGGGAACCTTTGCCCCCTGGTTCACCGAAAGGACTTGAAGTCGACACTCATCGAATATCCATGCGAACTTTGTGCCCACTCAGTGGTCGATCACCTCCGTCTCTCCTGGGAGAGATAACTCTCCGCAGTACAACAGGGAGGAAGTTGGCGCTTTCCTCCTTCCCAGAGATTCAGAACCATGCGATGACGGTATTGCGATCGTACACTGAAGGCGGTGTTGCTGACCGGCGCACACCCCACTCGGTAGCATAAGCCGCACGGGCGGCGGCCTCTGCTGGTCGACGACGACCGGCGTCGGCGGTGCGCGTGCCTCGAGGAGGTCTGCGTGCGACGGACGGACTCCACGCCTCGCTTTGGTCACGCCTGGGGCTGAAGTACCTCGCTGTCCTGAAACAATTAACCAGGCCCCCCCTGGAGCGAGAATCCTCACCGATCACAGTGCGGGCGCCGCAGGAACGCACGCCATATCGATAAACATTTGAGGAGAACCGGTTCTGCAACGCCGACCCGGTCGAACCCTGCGAGCGACATCGTGAAGATCGTTATCAAAATCATCCGTAAATAATTTTTTACGTGTTGGGGGGGGTTGTTCGAACTCTATCTGCTGCGAGGTCGGGGTGCATTTTCTTCATGATAACAGGCCCTCTGAGATCTCTCCCGAAACACTCCCGCCGCGACAGTGGCGGAGAGGCTTTAACCTAACACAACCTAACCTAGCCTGCCTAACTGGCCTTTTTTTTTTTTTTTTTTTAGTGAGCAATCACGGGGTTCAGGCTCAGTTGTGTGAGGGCTCTTCCTGTTGTGAGCATGCTAAAACTTGGAGGAATGCTGGGCATGCTCTCCCCTGCTCAGGCCAGCCACGGAGGAAGTTCGTGAGGCACTATAAGCTGTTGGGGAGGGCAAGTGGCATCCCTCACCATGAGGATCGACAACCCCCTCTGTTCCCAGATGGTAAGAGAGTATGGGGGAGACTGAGGTGTTGGTGGTGACCTTCTGCCTATTTCCCTTTTTCTTCTTCTTGGGGTGAAGGTGCTGATGGAGACCCTCCTTCAACTGAAATCTGTGGCGGGCGGGCGGATGTCGGGGGCATAACCGACCCCGGGCGGGCTTTGCCATCTGGTGCGATGCGGACGGTACGCAGATCACGTGACGGCGGAGCTCGTATGGTGTCCACTACCATGTTTAATGACGGCGCGCTTCTGCGTCGACATAACGCCACGAAGAAGGATGGCCAGGTGATGCTGCGCTGATGCGAACCCCTCGCCGAAGATCTCGCGCGCCAGCCCCCGCAATTTTGTGAACGAATCCCGTTGATGTCGTCGAGACACTCGGCGTCCATGCGCGAGGGGCGGAGAACCCCGGTTCAATTAATACCGCAGCGTCCCTCGCTATCACAGAGGGGGACGGCCCTCTCGTTTCCAGAAGGTTCCCGGCTTTGCCGATCTTGGCCTTTTTTTGTCGGAACGACGTCGAGGGCCATCCGCTCCACCTTCTTTACGTTGAACGCAGGAACGGCGTCGACGGACCTCTACTACCACCGATCCCTGGAAAGGAGGAGATTGGTCACTCCCACCTGAGAGAGGATCTCCCATCCTCGGTGGAGGAGGACTCCTCCCCACCGTGAGGACCGCGGAAGGTAATGAGCCCACGGAAGATTGTCACCGTCGGCGGAAGATCCGTCGTCATCCGGCGACAACCCCGCGAGGCGAGTAACGGTGACCACCACCTCATTCTACCTCCTGGAGTGGACTCTCCGTGACCACCATATTCTCTCCAGCCGGAAGGGGGTGAAGCCCTCCCTGCCCCCCTTTGGGGAAGCTGAGCCAGCCACCCGCGATGACGAGCAGGCAACCTCTCACATGTGAACGATGCGCGGCGGGCACCGTGCATCTTGTTGTGTTAGCATGCATGCGCCGGAGGCAATTGCCCGGTGTTTGCTGGTGAGCACCACCCTACGAGCAGGCGCGAGGCGACCTGGGAGGTCCCAGATGGAACGAGTTGCCTCGACCGCCGGATACTACACCTCCTGACGACTTTCGACCCAGTGGCGCAGTAAGCCGCCATACAGAGGAGAACTCTGTTCTCGAACTGCTTCCACGACCAGCAGGGCATGATGCCGGGGAGACTGCGTCTGCACTGCACCCGTCGTCCGGCTGTTTGATGAGAACAGGACTTCCACGCCCAGGCCTGGTCCGGGTTGAAGTATTGGTTATCGTCATGGTCCATAAATAAATTATTTTACCTGGTTATCTTCAGTTATCCGACGGTGTAACCTCTACCAGGTTTTTTTTTGACGTTTCGCTTCCGTATGACTCTTGAACCCCCCGATTTCTGATCCGCCGCGGCAGGTAATGACAATTCAATAACCTAACCTGGCCTGACACAGCGCGGGTGCGCTCACTTTAGCAAAAATGAGGAGACGGTGTCTGCTAACTCGTCCTTCTCCCTCGATAACGGCTTATCTGAGTGAGGGCACCCAAGCTTTAATAGTGCAAACGCCGGAAGGCACAGGTCACCATTGCCCCGAATGATTGCGCCAGATGTTAGTGAGACCGGGGGGGGTGACTGGTGGCCCCGCCTGTTCACCCCAGCAAGCTTTGGCCCCGCTCTTCCTCTTTGAGGTGGAGGGTGCTGAGGAGGAAGATCTCCCCTCCCGCCTCGATGAAAGAAATTGCTTCTATCAAAGTCGGCCTGAGCTTTCCCCCCGACAATAAAGCCATAGAAGATGATCTCTGTACGGCCTGGCTGAGGAGACTTCTGCCAGTGCTTCACGGCATCATGATGGTGCTCGCGAGCGAGCGGAGCCTCGTCCCCGGCGGGCATCCTCAACCTGATGACGTGACTGGCATCAATCGCATTATTCAATGGCGTCGGGGGGCTCATTTCTGGCCTGCTCATAAGTCTAAGGAAGCAGGCGAACCAGCCTCGGGAGCGAGGCGGTGGTGCGGCGCAATGCGAACACTGCCAGAGGCCGGCACCTTTCTGTCATTGTCGCTGAAGCCTTTCAGCGACTGAGGGCAATTTCCCCGGCGAGACCAAAGCCGCTGCACATTCGCGGCAACCTGTCTGCGATACTCCGGTGGTGGTGGCTGAATAGGCACTCCATCGCCGTGCTTCTCGGCCTAAACCGGGGGAAGGGGATGGATCGGTGGCTCAGACCTCAACTGTTTCTCGGTGTTCGGGAGGATCACGCGCTACAGGAGGGCCCCGGCATCCCCTGGCAGTCCCCGAGAGGATCTCTTTCTGGAGAACGTCTCTCCCAGTTATACCATAACTGACCGGGAAGGGGAAGCCCCTTCCCTCTTTCTCCTCCACTGAAAACCGCGGTGCCAGTCCCGCCATGGCGAGCCGACCTTCCGCGATCTGCAGCGTGCGGCCGGCCTCACCCACGCCGAACGAAATTGCCCCGGTCGGCGTGTTGTCGCCATCATGCCCCGCCCGAACGCCCAGAAAACTGGAGACACCTCCGGTCGTCCCGACGGACAGGCATGCATGGTCACCTCCCTGACTGACACGCACCCTCTTGATAATAGTTCCTCTTTATGAAGGTACACGTATCTGGTGCGGTCGCAGAAGTACCCACAGTAGCAGTAATGCGAGGCTGCGTCTGTCGATGACGAGAGCCGAGACTCCCCGTTCAGACCTGAAGTGTTACGTTGCATTAAACGAATAGTCATATCCTATTATAAAATGTATTTTTTAACATGATTATCGGGGGGGCCCTTCGAGCTTCACTCTAGGCCGGTTGTTCAACCACCTCTGTCTGTGCTACCGGACTGGCATGTTTCCTTCCGTATTGTCTTAGACCTGGGATCTCTCCCGAGAACCCCTCCACGCCACGGCAGGTGTGAGCAACTAGCCTTTTTTTTTTTATTTTTTTTTTTTTTTAGTGACGACTCATGAATGCCGAGGGGTTCATTTGGGTTATGTGAGTCTCATTGTGAGCATGGCAGTCAGCCATTTTACAAACCCCAGAAAAGAGGGGAGAGGAGTCGCGCCAAGGCTGTCTTCTGCCCCTCGCGGCCGTGCGAACCACTATAAGCTGTTGGGGAGGAGCCGTGAGCCAGCAGCCTCACCTCACCACGCTGAGATCGGCACCGAAGCCCGCTGCGTGTGGCCCCAGTCCCCAGATGGATGGGGGAGCTGAGGCGGGCTGGGTGAGAGCCCAGTCCCTTCTGCTCTTCCTTTTCTTCTTTGAGGTGGTGTTGGGGGAAATTTCCCCGCCTTCAACAGAGGCGTCTGTTACTCGGGCGGACGAGGTATGGCACCCTTGGTGACTTCGCATCTTCTGGTGCGTCGTGCGGGACGAGCACTGAATGCGTGGCGGGCTCCCCGGCCGGGCCTCCTGCGCCATGTTTTAAACAGGCGCCTTTCACCCTCGTCCGCGCCACCGAAAGAACATTGACATCAGGGTGATATACTGAATCTAACGCTGATCGAACTAAGCGAAGGCGCGCCACCTCGGCAACCCGCAAGTACATGGTCGATGTCCCGTATCGGGCATTGATGGCGTCATCTGAGACACTCGGCACGAGGGCGGTGGAGGAAGAAGAAAGAGACAGGTCTCCCCTCCCACGGACATTGAGGCTTGCAGCGGAATCCCCATGTTCCCAGCAAGGTTGCTGACTTTGGCCTTTTGACGAGAACGTCGGGGAACCTGCTGGACTGAGCTTCCGGAGACGACGTGCCACCTGGAAGGAGAATTAATTCGCCTATAGGTGGGAGGAGGTCTCTCC